>JZKD02S0298242.1:104062-114963 GCA_000966675.3 Picea glauca | reverse complement strand
TTTATGGTTGCATCTCTGATACATTTATGTTATATTATTGAATATCTGCAATATCTCTGTACATTTCTTTATTATATCTCCGCTCTCATTTCGTGCCGAAAATAATCCGGATCATAGATTCATACAAGATTCATCTTTGGTTTGTAGGTTCAAGAAGTCTCTATATGGCCTCAAGTAGGAACCGAGATCATGGTACACTAATATGGACTCCTACCCGTTGTCCCAAGATTTTGGGAGATGCAGAACTGATACAAATGTCTACATGATTAGTAATATTGATTCACTTTTAATTCTAGTTCTTTATGAGGATGATATTTTGATCATTGGTTGCTCGACTTCATATATTGTTGCAGTGAATCGGATTCTGCATGACAGGTTTTTTATGATGGACATGGGTCCAATCCATTACTTCCTTGGTCTCGAGATTCATCAGGATGCTTTAGGAATCAAGATATATTAAGCCAAGTATTCTCGGGATCTCATGGAGAGATTCCACATGAAAAAATGCAAGTCTTCCCTTGCACCCTTCCTATCTAGAGTAAGACTTGAGGATGGCGGGGACACTCCACTGTTTGACATCACTCTATACAGACAACTCATGGGGAGTTTGTTGTATCTCTCCCACTCCCGACTATACCTATCATATGTAGTGGGAGAAATCTTCAGGTACATGCAGGAGCCACATGAGTTACACTGGAAGGATGCAAAGTGTATCCTTCATTACATTCAAGGCACCATCAACTATCAGATTCATTATGTATCAGGTTCTGCATTGGATTTCATAGGATTCATAGACTCCGACTGGGCAGGCGACAACACTAATTGCAAGTCCATATTGGGATACACTCTCAGTTTGGTTTGAGTTCCCATCTGTTGGTCGAGCAAGAAGAAGCCTACTATTTCTCTATATTCAGTCAAGGTTGAGTACATAGGAGTATTTAAAATTACCATCCAAGCATTGTGGCTACAAAAATTCCTTACAAAGTTGGGCATCCAATTCCACAGACCGAATGTCATCTGGTATGACAACCAAAGTACTCTCAATTTTTGCAGAGACCTGGTGCAGCGGCAATGAACAAAGCATATTGAGATTCATATTCACTACATCATAGATCTAGTCCATGAGAGGATCATCGACCTACAATTATGTCCTTACTCTGAACAGACTACTGCCATCTTCACCAAGAATTTCACTGAGCATAAGTTTCACTCGGTGTGAGATCGTCTTGGAGTGAAGGACACAGTTGCTTAGAAACTATATTTTCTTGTCTTGATGCATTGTACCTTGAGAAGGGGGGTTTCCCATGAGGTTTTCCCTCTTTCCTCATTTTATTTAAGTGTTAATTAGTTGCATTTTTTTTGGGTTCCTAGCATGGCCCTTATTGTCAGGACCCATTCCTCCTTACCCCATTATAGTGTTCAGGGAGGGTGTTGGAGATATTACACACACATAGGATATTTTTCCTTATTTTCCTATGTTTATTAGTCATTATTGAGGGTCTCCTTTTTTTTAGGAACCTCTCCTACATTCTAGGAGAATATTCTCTTCAAATGACTAGCAGAGTGGATTCATTTAGTGTAACTTTGGTTTTATCACCAAGTAATCTTGGGATCATCACCATGAATGTGCACTTACCTTGGGATCATCACCAAGAAGGTGGATTCCTTTTTCATGCTTGATCTCCTCCTTATTTCACTCCAGCATGTCCAGTTAACTAAGGACTACATGACTAGTTGACTAGGACTAGGTGGAAGTTAACTTCGATAACTTCTCATGTGTGTCCAAATATCTCTAAACCACCACTATGGTGCATTGGCTTGTCCTCTATTGCGCATTAGTTGAGCCATGTAGAATATATCATGTGTATTTTATCATTCTATATTTTGGTTAATACAATTTCTCATTCCTTCTCTCCAATTTTTCTCTCTTCTTCTCACCTTTGCAAGTTGTGTACGTTATTTTTCTAGCTAGATATTCTATGCAGGTATTCACCACATCTTACAATATGCTTATAATCCATAATTTTTTTATCTATATAAAAAAAATAATTTTCATTTTGATATTTTATAGTTTTAGGGTTTGTAAGAAAATGACAACTTTGTGAAATTTGACAATGTTGGGTGTACACGATGATGATGATGAGGATGAGTAATGTTTACTAAGACCAAATTTGATTTATTGGACCTTAAAAAAGGTAAGGAAATTATTTTTATTTTCTTAAAATTATATTTCTATGTTGGAAAATCTTTAAGAGGAGCATTCATATATCACCATATGTTTTATGAGTGAAAAGGTTAGGAAGGTCAATATTGTAACAAATATTTTGAAATTGTGATTTAATGTGGGTGTATGCAGGATGATTTAAGAGAAAGTGTTTTTCATCTTCAACCCTCTTAGTGTCACAAAGATGAGAAATTCTTTCAACCCGAGACATTTTAGGAATTTTACAATGCCCAGTGTCACTATGGAACTCGTGAGAGTTTGTCCTTATTTTGACAATGTTGATTTTCTTCTTTATGCTAGTCAAAACAAATACATTTGATACTTTAGATTAAGGTTGATCACCTCCTTATACTATATTATCTTTGTATTATACTCTAATTCTTTATTGTGCCACAATTTCTCCTTAAATTTATATGCAATAATATGCTTAATATTATTGTTATTTCATAGAGTGACCTCTTCCTTTATACCCCAATGATTTATTCGAGGATTGGAATATGTATACCATCCTGGATTGATTCGTAGATGGCTTTAATTGGATATTGAATCAATATTTAAAAGCCTCTTGTCTTCCATGTTGTTTACCTTGGTCTTGTATATTAAGTACCTAGCCATAGTCATGTTCTCGATGGGGGAAAGACTCACTTTCATGAGAAGGATGGGATAGGGTGTATTTCCTTCGATTCCAAGACTATAAGTTGTAAAATTTGGATTTGTTCCATCTTTATTTATGATTCTCTAGAGATGTTGCAACCCTAAACTAAACAACTTCATAAAAATTTAAAGTTTTTAAAATTTATTAAAAAATGCCAACTTTATGAAAAAACAACAATATTGAGTATGTTAAAAAAACTAACTTCATGATACCTGACAATTTTCAAGTTTATTAAGAAAAACACCCTTATGAGTATCATCAATTGTTTTATTTATTAAAAAAATCAACTTCAGAAAAATTGATACTTTTCATAAAAATCGATACTTTACATGATTAAAACTTGTGTAATAGAGATTTTTAAAACTTTTGAATGTTATAATAATAATCTAATTTTAGATAAGTATTCGTTAATGGGTTTCAAGATATTGTGGTATCTATTTTGCATGAGAGAATCTACATGACGTCGATTTAGATGCCAGCTTGGGATTTCTCCATGGATCAGGTTGTAATACTTAGATCTGTGGTTGATTTTTATTGTGTGGCTATGGTCGGACACAATAGATGCAAATCAAAGGGTCGATCTACATCTAGAGGTCAGTCTCCTATTCAATATAATGGGCAGGTGTATGCAAGACATAATCTCTCAAGGGAACATTTGACCTTGGAGTATGTATCGCTTGGTTGTCACAATTTGAAAGGATCCAACAACATTACCATGTCTCTTAACGAAAAAATTGATGCAATTGAGGTTCCAAGATTTAGTAATGTAGAAGAATGGCCATTGCTACCTCATCTCAATCCTCCAGGCCTAATTTCTACTTAATTTGATCTAGTTGTAAGTGTAGGGAATGACCCATAATCACAAATGATGGAGGAGAACTTTATCTCTCAAAATGATGCTTATGCATTGGTTATGATTGCTTCATATATGTAGCCAAATATTTGAATTATTGATGCTCAGTTGGACTCTATTAGAATTGATGGGAAGTTATTGATCGAAAATGGTGGGGTGCATCCTTCAAATCAACCCACTTCTTCAGCCCCAACCTTTGAAAAGGTTGAGATCCCTACCACTTAGAACAATGTGGATCTCGATGAAGGTGATTTCGATTTTTTTTAGCCAATAAAAAGGAGTATGCAGAGGGACATCAAAATCTAGAATGTTGTGGGGTGATATTGTATTTCCTCTGTCACATGCTAAATGAGGCAGCTTTACACAAATGGTGTTTGTTGAAATAGGAGGCAAAAGGAGTTTCCTTGAATTCATAGTGGGGTTTGGGGTATAAGTAAGTTTGTATTTTTTTCAACACTAAATCAACAACTCAACAAGTTTTATAGTATGATACATGTCATATTGTAGGTTCCCTAGATTATGTTTGATCTTGGAGAGATGATTTTAACTTGGATGATTATGGTCAAGCCAACTACCCATTGTGACTCAAGTTTCTTGTGCTTCATTCTAATTTGACGACTTTTGTATATCTCTTTGCTAATCAGTTTGGAAAGGTTTTGATCCTATATGGAAACCATAATTATTTTCGACCCGACTTGAGAATATTTGTGGAGATTGATTTAAAGAAGAAGCTCTCACTATTTATTTCCATGATGACTATGGATGGAATTTGAAAATAGAAATTTCATTATCTAAATTTGTTGAATTCTGACTTTGTCTGTTAAGCATATGACCATCTCATCCAGGATTGTACCCATCAGAAATCCCCCTTCTGGGGCTCCCCCATATTTAGGTGATGTAGGTGCTTCAAGCTCCCCATCTTCAGGTGATGTAGGTGCATCAATGTCATTGGCCCTAACAAGTAAGGTAGGTTCCGTTGAAATTTTGGTATGGTCGTTTAACCATAGACAATGTCACATCATTGTCACCCAAACATAGGCACTCACATATGCCACCATGAACACACTAACCTTTACTTAGAATAATTTCGGCAAGCCTACTCCAGAACGAACAAATAAACCCTAGCTGCTAACTACAACAACAAATCAAGACAAGTAGAGCGCTCCTTCTCCAATGGTAGTGCACAAGAGAGAGAGTCTCCATATCCACTGAATAAGTTCCATACACAATTGCAGCAGCTGCAGTTGCACTACTCTCTCAACCTTGCACCATACTTAGCAAGAATATCAACAAGAGTTTCACCAAGCATGTCACCAAGAGAATCACTTGATAGCGCTAGAGAGAGACCAAGACCAAGAGATGACCATATGCCCTTATTCCTCCTTGCAGATGCAACTGTAGCTCTCCACGGGACTTACGCTCTGACTGGGTATCCAAATGAGCTAAAACATCCTCTATTTATATTAATATGTCTAATGACTTTTCTGGATGGGTCGACCTGACTTTCTGGTAATTATATTTTTTGTTTATATTTTTCCTATGGAGCCGACTTGTATTTCTAGAAGATAATATTCTTATATTATTTACTCTGCTAGGTCGATTTGTCTTCTAGGGTTTCCATACATCTTTTTACTGGTTCACTTGCTTCCAAAATATTCTATTCTAAGTCATAGGTTACACATGGAGGTTAATACCTCCCGCAACTACCAAAACATCAATAGGTTCCTCAGTTGGTACAGTCCAAGTTTCTAAGGAAGGCACCTCTAAGGCCCCTATGGGAGGGCCTAACCCTCTTTCGAGACCTAAATATAGCAGAAAGTCAGGGGGAGTAGTGGTTCAAGAGACCCAAAATGTGTTGGAGGCCCAATACATCAATTAGCTCCTAGCAACTCTAGAGTTCCTCTAGTTAATCCTCCAGTCCAAACCATGCAGATAGATTTAGCTAATGGTAGTGCTCATATTCAGGATATAGAGGTGGATGAGGGTTGGTAGGTTAAATATAACCAACATAAGGGGGCTTCATCTCTTGCAACTTTGGGCAAACCTCATCGTACTGTGAGCCCAACCTTGCAGGTGAAGTCTTTTGAATAAGTTGTGAGCCACTCTCTTGAGAAGGGGGCACCTTCCTTGGTGATATATAATAAGTTCAACACTTTGGCCAATCCCTTGTTCTTTGAATGAAGATGTCTCTTTTTTCATGGAATGGAAAAGGGAAGATGGTCCCATGTAGAAAGTAGGTTGTTCGAAGAGTTCTTCAAAAAGTTAAGATAGAAATAGTTCTTTTACAGGAGGTCAAATCATATTGATTTGAGCTTTGTAGTCGCATGAGTTATGTTTGGAATGAAACCTTTTGAACCATAGATCATGATTAAGGAGGAGGTGGGGTGGTATTATACATTTTTTTGTATCCGCAAAGTTTTGTTACAACTTCAACGAGTCACCTGAGCAATATTTATGTGTGGATTACTATGTTATTTTAGGAGAGATTGTTGGGTTTTTGTTCTGTGTATGCGCCAAAACTCAACTCCACACATACTCATCTCTGGATGTGGATAGATACCTCTCTTCCAGATGTAGAGTGGATAATTAGCATAGATTTTAACATGGTTGAATGGGATGATGATAGGGGAGGAGGGTTTGGTTCTATGATCAATGGTTTCGAGAAGTAGGCTTGGTCTAAGTGTAAATCCTCTCTTCAGCTATTCGACCCCAATTGGGGGAAGAAATGGGTTGACTAAAGTGGATGGTTTACTTGGTCCAACTTTAGATAGGGCTCTATGAACGTTCGGGCTAGGTTGGATCAAATCTATGGCCTGAGGGATGACATCTCCTTTTCTAGGAATATGCGTCCAGTTGATGTGTTGATTACAGTATATGTTTAGATCACCTACACATTATGAATTCTATTTTGGTAGGGCATGTGGTGGACTTCAAATCTTTGTCTTTATTCAAGCTTAATGTTTCCCATCTAGAGTATGTAGATTTCTCACATATTTCTAGGCTTTAGTGCATAATGTTTGGAATATTTTTCCTCGTCGTAGTGGGGAAAAATGTTGGCTTTTATTGTGGGAGGCCACCATTCACCATATTGTGAAGTTTATGAGGGGATGAGGTCGCATGATTATGTGGAAGTGCAGGAGAGATTTAGTAGGCTCGAGAACAATTAGGGAGGTGTTTATTCTCTTGGAGGAGGACCTGCATAACTTCATCTTCCAGGAGGATGCAACCTGGTTTAAGATGGTGGTTCAGAAGGAGGAGGAGTATATTGTTAGAGGGGCTTGATTTTGAGACCAACTACAATGGATTCAAGAGGGAAATGGGGGACATAATTTCTTCTTTGACTTCTTGAGAAGAAAGTGGTGGTTGATGGGGTTCTCGATCTATGCAAAGAGGATGGGACTCTTGAGGAGAACCCAACCAAGATCCAAGGTATGTTTAGTGATTACTTTCAAAACATTTTATACTTTTACCACTTGTCAGAGTCAATTGTGGCAGCTAGGGATGCTTGCTACATAGTGGTCCCTCAAAAAGTCTTGATTGGAGATCAGGATAGATTGGAAAGATATTTTACAAATACAATTTTTTACTTCCCTCTCTTCAATGAAAAATGGGAATTCCTCATGTATTGATAGTTTTCCTTGTGAGTTTTACAAGGAGATGTGGGACACCATGGGGGAATATTTTGGTAGTGCTTCCCACAAGGCCTTTTCAACAAGGAATATTTTGGAAACACTTAATAATTAGGGACTAATCAAGCTTATTCCAAATATTCTATTGTTGGGTGGAAACTGATAACTTTATTGAGTGTTCCTTATAAAATTATGGCCACGGATTAGCCAAGAGAGTCTGAGATGTGGCCTAGAAAATTGTTCGTCGAGAGTAAATAAACTTTGTGTAAGGACAGTTTATTTTGGATATAGTCTTGTTAGGTTGGGAGGCCAGGGAGTGCAACAGGGATTATATTTAGCAATCATTATTCCTAAAAAAATTGATTTTGAGAAAGCATATGATTGTATTGACTAGACATTTATCACTAATATGTTGACTTGCCTTAGGTTTGGCTAGCGTTGTATTATTATGATTAACGCCTTGTTTACATGTGCTTCTTCTTTTGTTTCAGTGAATAATGTGTCGTACCCCCACATCCATATCCAAAATTCTATCACACAATGGTTTCATTTGGCCTCATATCTCTATATTTTGATGGGTGATGCTCTTGGATATCTATTAGACGTGGCTCATCTTCAAGGTCATATTAAAGGTATTTATCTCCTCTGGGAGGAGTAGATGGTTAATAATCATTTTGTAGATAATTCTCTTTTGTCGATTTTTACTTATCACGAGTCGATCTCACTTGCCAAGGATTTTCTTGTAGTGTTTTTTGAGGCTTCAAGGGAAATTGTTAGTGATCACAAGATGGACTACTGAATAGTTTGTATTGAGGATCGACTCACATGGTTTCCAGCAACTTGGAGGTTTGTCTAGCGAAGGGTTATTGTGTGATATATTGGTATACCATTTGGGGTGGACCTTTCTTCGGTTGCTATGTGGGATTAGTGCCTAGAAATATTGCAATGTAAGTTACTTTTTTGGCAGTGGTACAAATCTTCCCTTTGTTGTTAAGCTCATGATGGTGAGCATGATTCTTCAAGACTCCCACATCTACTATGTGTCTTGTTGGCTTCCCAGCAAGACACAATTTTTTCTGATTGGAACATATTTTATGATTGTACTTGTGGGCCAATTATGGTGCAGTTAGTGGTCTTTCCATTGTATCATGCTCAAGGATGAGGTGAGCATTAGTCTGATTGATGTGGCAGCCCAAGGAAGCATTTTTGTTTCTAAATGGATGGTTATATGTCTTGAGATCTCATCCCCTTGTCATCTTTTGATGTGGCACAGATTGATTTTCTCCCAACATGTTGGAAAAGTAAGGGGACAATTTGGTTTATGTGATATCGTTTTTCCTTCTCAAAATTTCTAGATTTCAAGGTCCTTCGTATTTAGGAGTATTTGGATAGCTGGGAGGAGGGTGGCACGTTTGGTTTGTTAAAGTGGTTAGGTAGTAGATCATGTTGGGATCTATCCAAGAGGCCAATTTGGAGTTGGAAGTAGGAGGGTACTTACATATCTAACCTCCATCATTATTAGGCAAGGAGGCTTAGCATTAAAGAATATTTTCTTCTGGAGGGATCTTTGGGACTCCAATTCTCATTCTTGGAAGAACTAGCATTCAATGGCTAAGGAGTTTTCATTGTCTTGTGCGGGTTGACCTACCTTTATGGAGATTAGTGGGATCATACCCGAGGAGGATATTTTTAAGATGAATATTGATATGACTGGTCCCTTTTGGTGAGTTTGGGAGTGGAGTTTTGAAAATTCCTTAACCCAATATGATTCGTGTACACTCTACTTCATTCCGCATCAACAACATGAGTTAGGTCCCATTCTTAATGGCAAGTGGATTTCTTTGAATGTGGAGAGTCGTTGGATTTGATGGTTTCTTGGTGTCTATTTGATTCAAGTTTCCTATAAGCTCTGGATATTTGTATGGTTGGTGATTTACCAACGTATCCCCTCCAAAGCGTCAATGGCCAAAAGTGGTCTTTCTGATGGCCTTTGTCCCTTTTGCTTGAAGTCATAATTAGTGAAGCACATCTTGTGGGAATGATCTTTTGTGAGATCTTGTTGGGCTCAAGTTCATTCTCAGTTGGAAAACATCCTTCAGGGACATTTGCACTAGCGGTAGTTTTGTTTGGTTATTTCAGATCTGTGATCTGGGATTCCTTGGCTAATATTTCGCACTGTTTGAAAGTTTATGCTTTGTATATCCTTTGGAAATTCCATTGCAAGTTTGTTATTGATAACGAGGTTAGTTCTTAGACAACTTTTTGTCACTTATGGTGAGATGAGCTATGTACGCAACTCCTAGCAAAAGGGATATTATTGATTAGAGATGTCAAATTGTTAAGTCCGACTACTTGTTCTAATTTCATAGTTGTTTTAGTCTCCCTACAAAAGACGATATAATGAATATTGTATATGCCCTTCTTTTTTTTCCCATTTATTTCTAGCCACTAATGTAAATATTTTTCTATATATTGAAGTATTTAAAAAAAAAATTATAGAAAACTTCTTATTTTATATTAAATTTTTATTAACCAAAAATTAAATTTAAATTTTTTTATAAAATAAAATTTTAGTATGAAATGTGGTAATTCTCACTTTTAGTTTTAAATAATAAATTCAATAATTATTATGTATTTCATAACCATGTTTAACTATTTAATAACATAAAAATCTCATTAGAGAACCACTAAAGTTACTATATAAGGGGGTCTCATAAGCCAATTTGGTATAATTTGGTATGCTTGGTGGCGATGTTAAAATTAAATTATTATTATTATTATTAATTTAATAACGATGATGATGATTAATGTCCACTAAGACCGAATTGGTCTATTGGACCTTAAGAGGGTAAGTGATTACTTGTGATTTTTTAGAATTTTGTTTATGTGCTCGAAAAGAATTAAGAGAAGCTTTCCAGGATCACCATACTTTTTTTGAGTTAAGAGGTTAGGAAGGTTGGTAGTGTGATAAATATTTTGAAAATGAGATCTAATATGGGTATAGGCTGGACAATCTAAGAGAAATTGCTTTTCATCTTCAACCTTTTTAGTGTCATAAAGGTGACACACTCTTTCATCCCATGGCGTTTTAGGAATTGACCGACGCCCAGTTTTACTATGGAGCTCGTGAGAATTTGTTCTTATCTTAGCAATGCTTTTTTTTTCTTTACGCTTGGCAAAACAAATAGATAATTTTGATCTTCTAGATTAGGGTTGATTACATCTTTATAATACCTTAATTTTCTTTTTTCCTCTAACTCTTTATCACACCACATTTTCTCCTTAAATTTTGATTTGACGTTTTTTTTAATAGTATCTTTACTGCAAAATTGTTTCTTCCATGATTCTCCAATAGTTTAGCCAAGACCGGGCGTCTTTATGACATCCTTGCTTGAGTCGATGGTGGTTATGACTTGATTTTGAAACAATTTTAGGTAGCCTCTTGTCTTCCATGTTGTTTAACTTGTTCTTATACATTAGGTATCTATTCATAGCCATGCTCTCAATGGGGGAGAGGCTTGTTTCTAAGAGGAGGATGGG
>JZKD02S0298242.1:41500-72044 GCA_000966675.3 Picea glauca | reverse complement strand
TTGAATTATAATACACTCATCACTTCACTTTATTATTTACTTTTTAAAATATCTTAAACCACTTTGACTACTTTGACCTTTTGGGGCTTCTAGATGACATATGAGGGTCCTCCAATTTTGTAAGGCCGTAACTCTCAAACCGTGAGGAGTTATGTGACATTCCACATACCACCAAAAATGGAATGACATGTAATATCCATCTAGAATAGTATTACCTTCAAATATATCAAAAATCATATCGTTATCCATCAAACAAACTTGGGTCCATTACCCAAACCTGGGTTCTCCAACTTCACATGGTCATAACTCTCTAACCGCGAGGAGTTATGTGACGTTCTACATACCACCGGAAATGGAATGACAAGCACTATCCATATAGGATATTTTCCCTTAAAAATTCACTATCCTTCATCTTATTATTCCACAATTAAGCATGGGTTCTCTTACTCCGCAAAGCGTCTTCCCGTGAGGGATTTCACCATAAGGGAACCACTTTGGAGCTCATCCATATTTACTTCTTATCAACCATGACAAAACAATAATGAGTTATATTTATATCAAACAATATTGGGTCCATTACCCAAACCTTTGTGCTACGGGGATTTCTTCAAGGGTTGACATCAATGACAACCAACCTTAATCAACATATACATATGGTATCAGAGCATGAAAGTTATTCGGTGGCATGGCCTGGCCTGTTGGTTCTAGGTCGAGGATGTCACAAATTGGTATCAAATCTATGAGAGAAGTACAGGAAGTGGCATTGCCCAACCTGTTGGTGGCTGGGGACGTTACACCCACAACCATTTGTAGTCTTGGGCGGGGGGGCTTCTTGATCAGGCCCACCATCTTGTCATGAGAACTTGCAGGCACCCCATTTGGGGAGATATCTATAATTTTAATTTAACTTAGGGATTTGAATTTTTTGTGGAAAATTTCTAAAGAGTATGGAATGAGTTGTTTTTGCTAAGGTCATGAAGATATTTATTGTGAATTCTTGAAGTTGATGTGAATAGTTGAATTGTAAAACATAATGGAAAAGTTGTGTGATACTTAGAAAGGAATATGAAATATGTTTATTTGTAAAATTGGTTTTGCCTTGTTGTGTAAGTTATAATGTTGGTTCCATTAGTCCAACATCTCAACATTTTGCATTGTGACTAGTACTTCATCATTTTAGTCATGACATTGGAAATTATATGAAGTTATTTCATATTTTATTTAGCCTATAAAGATCATTTTTTGTCATTTGAATATGATTTCAATATACAAATTGGTTATGGAATTGATTGATGATACTTGAATTTTTATGGATGCCTCATATCTCATTTTAATTTCTAGGGTAGTGGAAGGAGGTTTCTTGAATTCCATTCCTCAAAGTTTGTTTTACCTAATAATTTCTTAGCACTAAAGTGGGTATAATGTATGTTGCTAAGTTGAGAACTGAATTTTTAAAAGTGAAGATTTTAATATTAAAACACTTTCGATGGCCTAGTTTGAGTATTTGGATGTACAAAATGACATTCTCATACTTTCATGTTTTGATTGAAGTGCTTCGGAAAAATATGATTTAAGTGTTGAAGTATTAATGATGGTTTTGGGGACATTTGCAACCTCTTGTTTAAGCGTTAAAAGAGTGTAATTAGATTCCAATTGAGTTCAAGAATTGTGTCAAAGAATTTTTTTCTTGCTAGCAAGGTGTCTTATCTAGATTTTGACTAAATCTCCCTTGACCAATCAACTATGTTCTACATGTGTCATCTCATGTCTTGCCACTTCTTCTACATGTAAAGGACCTTGATCCTAATGCATTTTGATCTCCTAGTCACATAGAGAATTGTTCTTTTTGTTTGAATTTTGATTAAAATTATTTCAATGATTGATTAATGGTGAAATAACAATTAAGTGCAAATCGTGGTAAATGTTTTCTTTTTGCTACATTTTGACTAGTTAGATGAGTTTTTGGGGCAGAAACAAGCCGGCTCAACCTCTTTCTTGAGGACAAGGCTTTGGATGGGAAAGTGGTAATGTTTGGAGAGCTAGAGGAAGGAAAAGAGATAGATTTTCAATCCACTTTGATGTTGACATTAAAGATTCTGCACAACATGCTTTGATTGGAAATTTGCTTTTTTTCCATCATCTTGATTTGCATCAACCAAACCTTGCTTTTGATACACAATTTCCTCTTGACCGCAATATTTTTGAATTGAATTAAATTGTTCAAAATGTTGCATCCTGAGGTGAAAAACCAAGCTCACAATTTAATCCTCCTCCACCACCAATAGAAAATGATGGCTAGCATCTAGATTTTCCTCCCTTGCCTCCTAGAAAACATGGTTGGGGTAATGATTATAGCTCAAATTCTAATTCTAATGTTGCTCCACCTTCACCAAAAAATTAAATAGCTCTTCCCCCTTTCCATGATGCAAATGCTTAGATTGTGAATAATGATGTTCTTAAATTTGCTTTTAATATTGTTGTGCATTCCCTTTCTACTAATTTAGAAGTCGTTGCTAATTGTTGTTAATAATGTTTCTCTTAATATTAATGGAATCCTCCTAAAAACCAACTTGATATCGACATGAACAAAGTTGTCCAAAATGTTTTTGATGATATCATGCATAATCATGAACACCCTATTGATATTGTTGTAAAACATAAGCCCTTTTTTGTTTCTAACTTTGCCAATAAGATCCTTGTTGCTTTTCCTCTTAGAAGACAAAATTTTGAAGTTTTCATGATCCTATGTTGGATGAGATCCTATTCCTTTTGGGAGACATGTTAGCAATTGTTCCTTTTATTGGTTTTCATCTTGAATTTTCCTTCTAATCACTTGCTACCTGAAATAGTGCCTCAGATATGCCCTAGTATTTGTGTTCTATACACACTCTCCATCCTCCTTATGCTAAATTTGATGAATGTGACCTACAAATCATGTGTAAATTAGGTTGGAAGTGAACATAAATTATTGATTTATTTTTCTCTTTAAGAGGAAAGGAGACGTTTACCCAAAGGGTTTGGATCCATTGGTGAGGAGTGAGGAGATTTTCACCAGTGGGAAAGGTTCAATTCCCATGAGGGATTTCCTGGAGCCATGGGGACACCTTGAGGTAGTGGTCAAATGTGTGGTTACAACAAAAAATATTATATTAAATGGTCTCGTGACCTATACACACATAAGTGGATCAAATCCCACCCCCATGTCCTTCAAATTTTACTCCCAAAGGGGTTGGATCCAGCGGTGGAAAGAAAGGAGTTTTTCACCATTGGGAAAGGTTCAATTCCATTGAGGACTTAACCTGGAGCCATGGGGACACCTTGAGGTAGTGATCGAGTGTGTGGTTGCACCCAGAGAGATTATCAAAAAAAATTCTTGTGACCCGTGCACACATAAGTGGATCAAATTCGACCCCCATGTCCTTCAAAATTATAGCCCAAATGGGTTGTATTCATTGGTGAGGAATTCTTCTAGTCAAGGTAACATAATTCTTCTATAACATAGTTCTTGTACATACCATGTTTACATAGTTCCTATACATATCATGTGTATCTATTTATTAGAAGATAAGATGGTCAATGAAACAATACATATGGAAGAATAAACAAGATAAGGATTGTTATTATGATGACTACAAGTCAAGTAATGTACATGAAAAAGATGAAGTATGTTGACAATCTTTGGTGACAAATTCCTAAGGAATTTATTATATAAGTAACAACTTCCAGATAGGCCGAAATCAGAATCAAATTTGAAGAGACCCAGAAGGAGTTAGACCAGAAAGAAGTCTATAATCAAGATGAAACTAGAATAAGACTTGTGACACTTTGTAGAAATCAATAAGGATGCAAACGGAAGCATGGACTCTCTTAGATGGAGGGAGTTGATTGCAGAATTCCAAAAGAAGAGCATGCATTCATGCATGAAGCCAGGATTAGGAGACAACTAATCCTAAATGATATGATCCATTGAATAATCCATGAAGATTATAAAGTATATGTCCATGTTCCCTATTGAAAGTAATAGCCATGATAAGCAGCATGTGTTCAGTTTGACTATAGAAGAAGTCTTCTACGAAAAGAAGCCTTAAGTATCCTTGGTTGTCCATATACATCTATGTTCCTATGATGAAAGGAATAAGTTGGAATCTTCAAGAAGGAAGGGCATGGAATCTATAGAAGACTCCATGGACCCCAAAGTTAAAGAGGAACATGAGGAAGAACATGAACATTCCAAGAAAGAAAGAAAATCTAGAACAACAAGTTAGTATACCGAGAATCAGAATACTACTAGCATGGTTTGAACCCACTAGAAGCAGTCAAGCAGAAGGAATGGAAGCTGTGATGAAGAACAATGTATGTAAGAAATTGTGAAAAAGTCTTATGAATGGAAGCATTGTGAGATTCAGAACTAGAGGTTCTTCTATAAGGAGGGAGAAGACTATAACGACAGCTTGTTCCAGTAAACTAGATATACCTTTATCTAAGATATTATATCTCTTATAATATCCATGGATTGAAGTTTACATCAGTTGGATGTAAAAAAATGTTCTTCCCAATAGAGCGACTAAGGAAGAATCTTATGTAGAGAAATCTCAAGGTTTTGAGGTATACCAGAAAGAGACCCATGTATGCATATGGAAGAAGACCTTGTATGGATTCAAGTAACTTGATGGAGAGCATATCATGTACATCAGAAGCGTGGAAAAAACTTCCTATGACAGAGAAAGTGTATCATAATGGTTCCTCAGTAGTCTGGGATGATAGATTGCAAATCCATGGAAAATTCCCATGATGACAGATCTAAAGAAATTGAGAGACTCCAATCTAGTAGACATGTCCATGTATCGACAATTGAATGGATCATTAATGTATTTGGAGAATACTCAGTCGAATATTTTCTTTGCTGTAAAAATAGTTCCAAGTGGAACCTAGCCATGAAAATTGAAAAATTCCAAAGCATGCCTTGAAATGTTTTCGTGGGACGTTTGAGTTATGATATACAACTGCATGGATTTATCGATTTAGATTGAGTAGGGAGCGTAGATGACAGAAGAAGTGTTGCTTGGATATGTTTCTGTTTGAGCTTTTCCACGATGTCATGGGCTAGTAGGAAACATAATTTTGATGCACTCAACACTGTAGAAGCAGAGTATATTGCATCTTGTGATGCTTGTACGGAATCATTGTGGCTCTGTAAGTTGGTTTCTAGAATTTTTTATCAAGTGTTAGATTCGACCGTGATATATTGTGATGATCATAGTTGTGTGAATCTTTCATAGAACCTAGTATTCCATGACAGGTCGAAGCACATTGATATTGAGTATTATTTTCTCCATGATTGATCCAAAAAGGATCCAGAGAAGACTAAAGGCAACTTAGAATTCGCATAAGCAACTCAGGAAGCTCAGAATGGCCTCAACAAACTAAGAAAAGGAAAAAATTCAAAGTCCTCAAAACTTAGTGAAATTGGCATCATCGCGAAGAGAACATCGCAAGATTTCCAACGGATCAAAAGATATTTGCGGTCAAAGTTTGGTCAACCTAGCCCAGTCATCATCCGTACTGCTGACGTCAGCATCCGTACTGCTGACATCAGCATCCATACTTCTGACGTCAGCATCTGTACAGTGTACGTGGAACACATAGGAGGTGACACGTGTCATGTTGACGTCGGCATGGTGATGTGGAAGAACCAGAGGCTTCCACATGTCACTCGTTTTTGGATTTTTCAGGTCGATCTGTGGACCAATGAAAAAGCGTCATGTGGCAATTTGTATAGCCACATGGCAGATCGTACAATGACGTGGAAGGTTGATATGGAAGCTAAGGTGGAAGACCATATGCTGACGTGGTAGGTGACTGTACAGGTGGTTGGCGTGGCCCAATGGTTGGTTGCCATGTTTCTCAGTCATGGGTTGCCATGTGGCAGTGGGGAAATGCCCAATAAGGGCCCTAGATCTGAAATTCAAAAATAAAAAATAGGGAATATGGGTCCACCAAACATGGTGGAACCCCACGAGATATGGCGTCCAACGAACATATCCAAACTACCTCCAAGTTGGTGGAACCACCAAACATATATATGCATATAAGTTATAACAAACACCCAAAAGGGGAGGCCCACAGGCTCGACAATGGGACCTCCCCCATTATATACGTATTAACTATAGTTATGCCAACCACTAGGCCAAATGGCCCTGTTGTTAACATCGCCCACAAAATTTATTTAAATTTTGAATCTGCCAGTGCACAGGGGAGGCACATGACGGTACAGTCAAACACGGTTTATGAGGCATTTTCTTGGCATTAATTGTAGGTTGTAGGGCACAGAACCCAAGACAAAGTTTCTCTTGGGCCTGGGAGTCCCAGAGTCAGATTGAGGTGTGGAGACAATCATTTTTGGGTAATTTGACTCCATGAATTCAATGGTGTTTTTTTTTTTTATCTAAGCAAAGCTTCTACATCTTAATTCCAAAATGAGGTATACTTATGTATTTTTCCAAATTCTTTTGCTAAGTTAATAAAAAGGCCTACCCATTTGAGATCAGGACCCAGAAACGTAGTCCACCAGGGATGAACTCCGTTATCAAGTTTTTCGTGTTCAGATTTGATGCTTATGTCTCTTCATTATTGAGCTTTTCCTTCTTTAATGGTGAACTTTAATTTATGCTCATTTAATATAATTCTGTATAAGTCACTTCGATAAAAATATCTAGGATCATGTTGGTATCAGAGCACTCATCTTTGACGTGAATTGTTGAGTGTGAATTCTTACTAGGGCCAAGAATAAACAAGGTGAAGTAACTCTTAATACTTTCAATCCCGATGTTGTTCATGCATCCCGAAGGAAGAAAATGGAAGAAGAGGACAAGCATGATGAACATGAGAAAAACTTCCATATAGTCTTTTATCACATGTCAGAAATGGTTGAACGAATGTATGGAGACTACAAGAAGAGGATGAAGAAGAAAGGGAATAAAAAGGAAGCACAAGATGATGATGATGCTTCGTTAAATCAAGTGGTTGCAGGAGACCCTCCTGAGCCTCCATCTTCACCATCAATTTCTGGTTCTTCTTCCTCTGAGCATTCTCATCATTCTCAACATTCTAGCCAGAAATCCTCTTTTAAGAAACCATTATTAAATCTTGATGTAAAATTTTCTTTACCTATGTTTAATGGAGATGTTAATCCTAAAAAGCTAGATAATTGGATCTGACAAGTTGAAGTGTATTGTCATGTTCAACATATTGATGAAGAGGAAGTTAAAGTGCAATTGGCTTCTCTTCAGTTGGAAGGCATCGTTCTCATATGGTGGGAGAGAAAACTTCAGGACATAAGTAAGTGTGGTAATCTTATTTCCTCATGGTCGGAATTTAAATCAGAAATACGGAAGCAATTTTATCCATTGGGTTATTTACATAAAGCAATGATGAAATGGAAAACTTTAAGACAAAGTAAAGGTCAAACTGTACAAAGTTTCACAGAAGAATTTAGGAAGAAATCTCTTGCATTAAATATTCCTTTGGATTCTTATGAAACTTTGATGAAGTATATTGGTGCACTTCACAGTTATATTTGTCATACTTTGCTATTGTTTAACCCCACCAGTCTTGATGAAATTTGTGTTCAGACCACTCACCTTGAGAACAGGGGAAAGCATGTTCATGAATATCCCATGAACAAACCTTCCAATCTCCCACATAAGCCATTTAAGAAGTTTAAAAGGAACGACAAGAAGACCACCACAGTAAAGAGAGAAGAAGGAAATCCATCTTGCACTCATTGCAAGAAAATTGGTCACGATGATGAACATTGTTGGAAACTACATCCAGAGAAGAGACTAAAACAGTTTGGTGGAAAGGGGAGGACAAAAACCATTGCTACAATGCAACAAGATCTTGGTTCCGATTCAGGAGACGAAGGAAAGATCACAACGGTTGGAGTAAAAGGTAAAGATTCCCTTCATGCTAGTTCAAATTCCAATAATGAATCTCATGATGATGAACGAAGGAGGAATGAATTATTTCACATAAGAGTTGTATCTAAACACACTAAGATAGATACATTATTTGATATTGGTTCCCAAGTAAACTTAATATCTGAAGCACTTGTCAAAAATATGGGTCTTGAAACGAAACCACATCCAAATATTTATCCTCTTGGTTGGGTATGTGATAAATAAAAAATTAATGTCACCAAACAATGTAGGGTCGGATTTGCTATTGCTTCAAAGTTGATTGATGAAGTGGTTTTGGATGTTGTATCACTTGATATATGTGGCATAGTGTTGGGGAGTCCTTATCTTTATGATATAAAAGCAGTCTTCTTTCGTCATGAGAATAGATACCACCTTACTAAGGGGGGAGTGGAATATATTGTTAGAGATCACAACATGAGGGTAAACACAACACTTGTTAGTGCAGGATAAATGAAGAGAATCATAAACACTAATAATAGATATGTACTCATGGTCGTAAGGGAGAAATATGTTGAAACATCTAACGCTTTCCAAGCATGTGATCCTTCTCATAAGAAATAATTAATCGATATTGTTTCTAAGTAGGATGATATTTTCCAGGAACCAGATGGATTACCTCCTAAAAGGGAAATCCAACATGAAATCAAGAAGCAGGTACAAGGATTATTGGATCAAGGGGTCATCAGGCCCAGCTCATCTCCTTGTGGTTCTCCGATCGTGATGGTGCCAAAGAAAGATGGAACATGGAGAATGTGTGTCAATTACCGGGCCTTAAATAAAATCACGGTGAAAAATCGATACCCTCTTCCTCGTATAGATGATTTAGTTGATCAGTTAAAGAATGTTGTTTATTTCACTAAGTTGGATTTGTGCAGTGGATACCATCAGATCATGGTTGCATAACAGGATGCATGGAAGACTACCTTTAAAACCAAACCGGGATTGTTTGATTGGTTAGTTATGTCGTTTGGGATTTGTAATGCTCTGACAACCTTCATGCGTGTGATGAATGATTTATTCAGGCATTTTCTAGATGATTTTGTGATTGTATATTTAGACGACATTCTTATTTTTAGAGGGACTTGGGATGAACATGTGAGGCATGTAAAGCAAGTATTGTATACTTTGCAAAGGGAAAAGTTGTATGTAAAATTGTCCAATTGTGAATTTGGAAAGACTGCACTTGTGTACTTAGGTCATATTGTAGGAGGAGGACAATTAAAAATTGATCCTTCCAATATTGATGTAATTGTAAACTGGCATTAGCCCAAAAGTGTAACTGAGATACCAAGCTTATTAGGTGTAGTCCAGTATTGGAGGAGGTTCATTTCAAACTTCTCCTTTATAGCAGCTCCTTTGCATGCCATAACTAGTGTGAAGAACACTTTTTAGTGAAGAGGAAAGCAACAAAAAGATTTCGACACTTTGAAGGAAAAGATCAGTACCGCGCCAGTATTAGCATTGTCAAATATTCAACAGCCCTTCGAGATCGAGATAGATGTTAGCAGATACAGCATGGGTGCAGTATTGATGCAATATTGTAAGCCTATCTTTTACCACTCTGAAAATTTTAACCAATTTGTTGTTAATTATCCTACATATGATAAAGAGTTGTATGCATTAGTTCAAAGTGTAAAGAAATGGAAGAACTACTTTTTAGGGAAGGAAACAATCATACATACATATCACCAACCCTTACAATATCTCCAAGCACAAACCAAACTACAACAATCTCAACATTACATATGGATGGGTTTCCTACAACAATTTCATTTGGTAATCAAGTACAAAAAGGGTACAAGTAACAAGGTAGTTGATATGATTTCTAGACCTCCTATTGTTGCTTCTATTATTTTGAAGAATGCTTCTTTATCTCATGATAGCTATGCGGAACAATATGCCATTGATGAAGATTTTAAAGAAGTATATGAGAAGCTAACCCATGGTGCACATGTAGAGAACTATTGTCTACAAGGAAAACTACTCTACAATCTTGGAAAGTTATGTATTTCTACAAGTCAACAAGTCCATGTAATACAAGAAGCTCACACTTCTCTTGTGTATGGGAATTTCGGGGTAGGAAAAACTATGGTTCATTTGCAAAGGTTTTGTTACTGGCCTCAAATGAAATCAATTCTAACTAAGTATGTAAAGGGGTGTGTGATGTGTTCTACTTGTAAGCCCGCTAATAGAAAACTGGGGATATACTCACCACTACATGTTCCATCCCATCCATGGGAAAGTATCTCCATGGATTTTGTAGGGGGTTTACCAATGTAGAAAATGGGTCATGAATATTTGTATGTTGTAGTGGATAGGTTCAACAAAATTTCTATATTAATTCCATGTAAAAAGTAGATCATTGTCGAGCAGACTATTAATCTCTTCTTTCAGTATGTTTGGGTTCACCTTGGGTTACCCACATCCATTATCTCGAATCGATATACTTGATTCCTTGGGGAGTTTTGGACAAGCTTGTGGAGAATGATGGACACCAAGTTGAAGAGGAGCATTTCTTTCCATCCACAGACTGACGAAAATACAAAGGTGGAAAACCGAACAATGTTACTTTTTCTTATACGCTACTATAGCAAGCATCCCAAAGTATGGGATGAACATATACCTTATGTACAACATGCTTACAACCGAGCCTTACATTCCTCCAATCAGTGTTCTCCTTTTGAGACATGTTTTAGGTACCTACCTAAAGTTCCTTTGGACTTGATGTATGGGAGAGATGTTGATTCAAACGAAGAAAGAAATGAAGACAAAGCCTGCAAGTTCATCCAGAGGATCCAATAGTTACAACAAGCATTCAGGGAACAGTTGGAGAAAATTCAAGCACAATATAAAGCTCGACATGAAAAACATAGGGTTGATCATCAGTTCTAGGTTGGAGGCCATGTATGGATTCACATAAGCAAGGAGAGATTAAAGGGTGAAGGAAAGAAACTCAAGCCCATTCGTTGTGGACCCTTCACTATTTTGGAGAAAAGTGGTACCAATTCTTTTCATCTAGAACTTCCACCTTATATGAAAATCATGGATCAAGATGAGGAAGTTTCAATACCTTCAGTTGATGAGTTTTATCATGAGTACTTGGATGCATTAAAGTAAGATATCATCCTGGACAGAAGGAAGAGGAATTCACACATGGGTGATGTTGATTATCTTTGAGTAGGCTTAAAGGGCACACATCCAAGCAAAGCAAAGTGGATTGAGAAGGACAAGGTGAGGGAACTCTTTCCTCACTTATCTGTTGATTGATGAAAGCTTTTGGTGGTCCAAAAATATCTCAGTAGGAAGGCATGATCCAAAAATGATGTAGAGAATACTAAATATAGCTCAGAATTCGCAGAAGCAACTCAAGAAGCTCAAAATGGCCTCAGCAGACAGAGAAAAGGAAAAAATTTGAAGTCCTCAAAACTCATTGAAAGTTTCATCATCGTGAATATCATGTCGCAATATTTCCAACGACGTAAATGACTCGTCAAACAAAGTTACGGATCAAAATATATTCGCGGTCAAAGTTTGGTCAACCTAGCCTAGTCAGCAGGGGATGAGTCAGCATTCGTACTGCTGACATCAACGTCAGTATGCATGACGCTAGAATATGTATAGTGTACTTGGCACATGCAGGAGGTGACTCATGTCATCATGGTGATGTGGCAGCACCAGAGGCTTCCACGTGTCACTCGGTTTTGGTTTTTCCTGGTCGATTCATGGACCAATGAAAAAGTGCCACATGGCAGTACGTACATCCATGTGGCAGACCGTATGATGACATGGTAGGATGATATGGAAGCTAAGGTGGAAAACCATATGATTACATGGTAGGTGACTATACAGGTGGTTCATGGCCCAATGGTTGGCTGCCACATGGCCCAGTCATGGGCTACCACATGGCAGTGGGAAAATGCCCAAT
Organism: Picea glauca; assembly: GCA_000966675.3. NCBI lineage: Eukaryota > Viridiplantae > Streptophyta > Pinopsida > Pinales > Pinaceae > Picea > Picea glauca. Next base: position 60,140 of record JZKD02S0298242.1, on the reverse strand, counting down.
GAGGGCCCGAGATCTGAAATTCAAAAATAAAAAAAGGGAATACGAGTCTACCAAATATGGCAGAACCCCACCAATTCTGGTGCCCAATGGACATATCCAAACTACCTCCAAGTTGGCGTAACCACCAAACATATATACGCTTATAAGTTATAACAAACACCCAAATGGGGAGGCCCGCAGGCTCGACCCCGGGACCTCCCCTATTATATACGCCTTAACTATAGTTCTTCCAACCACTAGGCCAAATGACCCTATTGTTAACATCACCCACAAAATTTATTTAAATTTTGAATCCACCAGTGCACGGGGGGAGGCGTGTGACGGTACGATCGGGCACAATTTACAAGGTATTTTCTTGGCATTAATTGCAAGTTGCAGGGCATGGAAATCGAGACAAATTTTATCTTGGGCCTGGGAGTGCCAGAGTCAGATTGAGGCACAGAGACAGTCATTTTTGGGTAATTCGATGCCACGAATTCGATGGTGTTGTTTTCTTTCTGATCTGGGCAAAGCTTCTACAGATTAATTCCAGAATGAGGTATACTTATGTATTTTGCCAAATTATTTTGTTGAGTTAATAAAAAGGGCTACCCATTTGAGAGTAAGACCTAGACACATAGTCCACCAGGGATGAACTCCATTATCAAGTTTTCGTTTTCATATTTGATTCTTATGTCTCTTCATTATTGAGGTTTTCTTTCTTTAATGGTGCACTTTAATTTATGCTCATTTAATACAATTCTTTATAAGTCACTTCGATGAAACAATCATGGATCAATGATAGAGTCCAAAGGGGAGAAGTGGTTCTTCAGTATATCTCTGCATATGAGAAGATAGCATATATTTTGGTAAATCCTCTGTCCAAGATGAAAATTTTGCGTACTTAAGGGACAAGCTAGGGCTCGTGGAGACGACTTCCTTGTTGAAAAAGGAAGTGATTACTCCCAGGTTAGGAGAGAGAACTTATATGTTATTGATTTATGGACAATAATTTTCTAGTTCGGAAAAAGATCTAGGTTGGGAAGTTCCTTTCCAGTCTGGAAAGTGGTTCGATATTTCTAACAGACAGTCATTTTCTAGTTCGTAAAATTGTCCATATCGGACAGTAATTTTCGTAATGAAAATGGTCTGATGGATCGTTGATGTAACATAGACAGTGATTCCCCTTGTGGCTAGTGTGGGGGAATGGTTTAGGATAGTCATTCTTCTTGGAATTCACTCTGAGTAGTGGTCAAGTAGAATGGTCTGCCTCACCAGTCAATCATTCTTTCGAATTTCAAAGTTGTGAGAAGTTTCGAAGAATGGTTTGATTTGGAGGTTGGTGCAGGACATTAATTTCCATAGGAAATGGTTCGGACAGTCATTCATTAGGGAAGACTCATTCTCTCCAGGTTGCACTGTGACTAGTGCCGAAGGAATGGCCCAGTTAGGTGAATGGTCCAGGTTCAACAATCAGGGGCAGACATTCCCTAAGTTAGACTCATTCTCTCTAGGCTGCACTATGATTAGTGTCGGAGGAATGGCCCAGGTAGGTGAATGGTCCAGGCTCAAAAATCAGGGACAATTATTCTTCTATGCTTGGGAAGAATAGTCCACATAGCCCATGGATGATTTTTTACTTTATGAGGATAGATGCTCTTCCAAGTATCACATATGTGAGTGGAAAAATGGCCCAGATGACTCAATTTCTATCATGATATTGTTATGCAAGTTGATATCAGATGATATGATTGTTGTAGAGATTGTATGTCTCTAGACAATAGTTGTATGCTATTGTGTGGTGGATGTGATCCACTGGTAGTGATTGTATGTCAATGTCTAGTAGTAGTGTGCTACTGAGAGTGGTTGTGTACCATTGGATAGTAGTTATATACTACTATAAATAGACACAGTTGTGTTCTATTGGATGGCATTGTTCTTATTTCCATGGAGACTATCTAGTCGGATAGTGATTATTGTGCTCATGATTTGATCATGAGATAGCCTGTGTGGCTATGATGATACTATCGTTTGAATGGTCTATTTGTTCTCAAGACCATTCAAGTGAAGTAGAGAAGTATAAATAGAGGGCGCTATAGCTCATTTGTCACTCTCACTCTCATAATTGCATAAGACTAGTGATGCGCAATTTTGGAGAGGGAGTGTCGCTGCAGCTGCTGCAATTGGTATTTTGGTTTTTGGTTGGACTTTCTCTTAGTTATGGTTTGGAATTTTTTCTTTGTCTTTGGTTATTCTTTCTTGGCATTCTAGCCTTGGAGAAATTTGTGCTACCTTGGTTGGCTATTGTATTTCTTACGGAATTATCTTGTCTGTCAAGGTTAAGGTGATCGGGGGTGGCCTTTGTGTCTATTGTTGGGTGGAAATATTGTTATATTGTCTATGGTGAAACGAGCACACCTACTTTTCTAATAGATAGAACGTGTGTTAGTAATGGAAGGAACCTCGATGACAAAAATGACACCAACTGTGGATTATCCGGCAATTAATCTCGAAAAGAAGAATGGAATAAAGAGTGGCATCCATGGAAGAGGAAAAATAGATAAGAAAGTATCATAAGAGGGTAATGTGTTCATACCAATGGATAAAATACATTACAACAAGAAGTCACATCCAAAGAAATTTTAGATTGGCTAACAAAAGAAAGCATGGTCATCAATACACAAGATGGTGGGCCACTTGATGACATTTTCTGGTTGTTTCAAGGAGTAAATTTGGGATTAGCGAACATGGTACAACTCGAAGGTAGTGGAGCAGATCAAGAATGGTCACCACCCCATGCACATCTTGAGGAAATTGATTTAATTATTAATGTTTCTTCTAGTTTTAATTTAAAATCACCTTCTAACATTAGTTTAGAATAACAGTGGTGGAAAAGCAAGTGCAATTGGGAGTACTAGTAGTGATGTAAGTGTAGTAGTGTGTTACAAAATAATTCCCCTGTAGACAGGTGAATATTCCCTTGGATTCTAGACCAATAATACCAAGACAGAAAAACACAAGGGGACACTAACATCCCTTTGAATTAAGTTTAACTAATCATAAAGAGAGAGAGGGAGAAAAAGTGTGATGCACCTTGTTTTGAAGTTTGTCCTTGCTTCTTCCAATATGAGTTCAATCTACAAACTCTTTAGCACAACTTGACACCTACAATGTAATGGAAAACAAATGGAAACAAAGATCTCCTACTCTACAAGATTAGATTAAACAAATCCATCTACAAATATTGAAAGAACAATAGACAAGCACATGCAATAATACACAAGCTTGAAGGGAATAGGCCAAGTATATTGATGAGAACTTTAAAGAGATACTTACAATCATGGATGATGTTGCAGCAGCTTCTCCAAGTCCTCCTCATCCAACCCCTTGCTCGAAAGATCCACGATCAGAATGACAATGCTTTTGTTGATTATTTCCCTCCTTCATTTACCATGAGAATGCATTCATTTATAGGCTTTGAGAGGCTCAACCACCTTGGTTATATTTGGGATTAGTTGAGAATATGACTCCATCAACTGTGATATCTCCCTTATATGCAACCTAAGGGTTAGATTCAAGCAAAACCAACTCGATCCATCCATAGTTGTCCTTAGAGAAAAAGGGGGTTTCTTTCCAAGATGTTCTCAACCAACTCAACACTCCCTTATAACGGGAAACAGAGCGCTACAACACTCCCTTCTAGATATACAGAGAGTGCTATCACTCCTTTCCTATGAGAAGGGGAGCGTTGATTTTCCAAAAATTTTCAAGATGACCAATTATCATAGAAAACACTTTGTTTCGACTATCAAATGATGGGGCTTCTTCTTCTAACATGTTTTAGGGGTCATATCAAGTGTTCTCATGGTGTCGTTCACGATGCAACACTTACATGATGAAAATGTGACACTTGCGACAAAAGTGTGATACTTGCGACAATGAAAATGTGACATTATCGAAGTGAGGAATCTTTGTGTGTAACATAGTGAGATTTGGTTCTATTTCAAGTGGAGTAACTAGTCTAGTTAGTAAACTAGGTCCACAAGGTTTCATTTTTGTGAATGATCAGACCAATATTATGGCTAGAGTTGAAAACATTAAAACAACAATGAAGGGCCTTGATGTTGGAAAATACAACCATGCCCCCCTTCCTTTTTCCATAAGAATGGGTAGGCCCTATGTGATTTCTCAAGAAAAGGTGACAGTGATTCTAAGAAACATTGCTTCTTATTTGAATCAATTTCGAGAGCGAAGAAGATCATGGATCTAGAGTCTAAATTAGTAGAGTTCAAACCCACATTGCAAGAGAGGGATATATATTGTGTTGCATTAAGTTTATATAGACTAACTCCCAATATGAAACTAAGACCCTAAATGAGGTGAAAGTGGGATTCATAGTTGAGTTTTAGAGGTCGAACTCATAGCAATAGAGTTTCATTGAGAGGAAGGAAATGAATACAAGCATTGGAAAGATTTCTTGGGTATATGATCATTGGTTTCATGACTTATTCAATTGGATATCTAACCCAATCAATGAGAACTAGCATAAGGATTCTACCCCTAACTAGAGTGCCACTGATGCAACAAAAGTGGAGTATCCATTGGGAGGCCTTGGCCCAAGCTATGAAGATTGAGTTAATGCATGTGTATCTGGTAGCAATCAAACTGGGTGTTGGGCTATGACATAAAATATCACATTGCTTGATCTTGCATAATTCTATTCATAGTTGTTGGCCTTAACAAAGAAAAACCAAGAGATGAACCCATCCAAGGAAATAAGGGAACAAGGATGGTGTATCATATGAAATACATAGGGCCACATGGAAAATATTTTTCCCTTGCCAAGAGCTGGGGTTGTGTCTCCTAACATGAGACCACCACCTACTAGATTCTCAAGCAAATGATGAATGAATATTATGAAATTTGTAGAACCTATTGTCACCCCTAAAACTTTTCCCAATGCTACAAAAGTACATGTCTACCCAACTATCATTCTCTACAACTTCTACAAGGTGGATACTCACTCTATAGAGAATTTTCATGCCCTACGGGTATCTAGAAAGTAGTTCGAGAGGAATTCCTTTCAGGTGGAGGAGAAAAACTTTGGAATTGTTCAAGAAGGGGGTCATGGAAATGGATATAGAGGTAGATACGGAGGAGGATACCAAGGAGGAAGGAATGGAAGCCAGACAGGTCTAATAATATCATGTTACAGTTTTGATGATATAAGACATATCTCCCAATATTTTCCACACCCAAGGAGAGATGTGGCTACAACAGGGCCATGTGTCATTCAATAGGGGACTGTCCAAATCTAATATCCAAATGGGAGATGAGTCTAAGATAGTATATGCTAACCTCATGAACTATGAACCTTGATATACTCTAAATAAGGGGAATATATCACACTGGTGCTAATGGCAACCACCAAAATCCTCCCCACATAATGAAATTTGCTCCTGAAAATATGGATTTTGATGCAGTGCAATAGAAGGATTATTATAAAAAAATACCTAGAAGATTTACATGAAGTGAATGCTATGGTAGGGAATGATGCAAACAACATCTCAACATCCTTGAAATCCCTTAACCACCTATGGCTAAGAATAATAATACATGGACCACAATAAGGAGCCATCAGAGAAGGTGCCCTAGCAAAGGTAATTCATGACATCTTCTATTCTCTCATTAAAATTATGGATCATGAAGGTTTAATAAGGAGGTTTCAATCCATGTTTGATAAGGAGGTTTCAATGCATGTTGATATAGCTACTTTAACCATTCATTCTTAAGCTAATGATCAACAGAAAAGTAAAGAATTCATTAACAATCACACAAAACACAAGGTTTACCATGTTTCACCCCCTCCTGGGGCTCTGTCCAAAAATATTTGGCTTCTCTACTCTTTTATTTATTCTATTGTAAAATATTACGCTACGTTCATTGCATCTTCAATAATGAAATCAAAATGAGGGTAGGAACCCTCTATGAGGCTGACTAGATCACACTAGGCTCCTCATCCTGTGACCTAACCCTGAAAGACTAACTTATTCAACTCTACCACAAAATTTGTTACAAATCAATCACTTCTCGACCATCTAACTCTCAATACTTAACTGGCATCTCCCCACCTAGACCTCCTAGGTTTTTATTTATACTACTTTATAGGCTTATATCTATTACAATATTTTTCAAAAACCCTAACCCTATCACGGTTAGGCTTGTCTGCTTGCGTGCCACGTTGTTTTTCCTTTTGCATGCTGTTTTTCCTTCTTTTTCTGCATGTTGCTTTCTTGCCACATGTTGCACATGCTCCAAAATTAGGTCATTCTTTCCAAAAATAGGTTTTTCCCAAAATAGATCTCTCTCTCAAAGATAGGTCTGCGCCAAAAATAGACTTTCTTCCCAAAATATATCTACGCCCAACAGGCCCCCAACACTGACATGTGTCTCATCCCGAGCCACTCAGGTGGTGTGTGCTCCATGTACAACCTTTTCCAAGCTGTGAAACTTCTCTGTTAGTTCCTTTCCTTTTTCCTTCACCTGTACAACTTTGTCTATTAGCACCTTGAATATCTGCATTGTTATCTGTTCTTGTAGTAATGTTGCGCTCTCTGAATGTGCATGTTCCATGCTTGTCTTCTCTTCCTCCAATTGTGCAATCATTTGTGTTGCTTGTTCCTAGAGGGGCTCCAACTGGGCTTGTATTTATATCTTATTCACCTATGATGTATTTAACTTTGTCTGCAGAGTCTTCATTTCCTGGGTACCCTTCAAGTGATCCGTAATTCTCATGGTTTTATGTCATTGCTTTAAATATTGTATGGAAACGTTGATTTTCTCCTCTTGTTGGTCCAACTGTTGGACCTTTTCATCCTCTTCCAAAATGGTCCAAATCTGGCAATTCTGTCGAACAATTTTGCGACTTCCTTTACTTCATTTTCCATCTCCACTATCTAAAGTTTGGATTGTTGTTATCTCTATTATCGAACCTCGGGAGGATTCGTAGGATTAAGTCTTTCTTTTAGCTCCTTGATTTCATGCCTATATCCCTCAATCGTCTGTGAAATGTTTTTTATCTTTTCTTCTGCACTCTTCTCTGGTGATTGTGTACTATCTGGGATGTGGTTCTATACCATTGTTAGCCCCTTATCTAGCTTGTCAGTGCATTATTTATCCTCCTCCTTCTCCGAGGTCAATTGGTCACAGGTGACTTGTAACATTTATGCGACTCCCCTACCCACCTCCAAGTTATTGGCATCCACGTGGGCTCTGGATTGTACTTCTTGCATTATACTAGCTTGAAGTCCATATAGTTCCTTGGTGGGTATCTACACCATGACTACCTCAAATTGGTCAGTTTCCCCCATGGGTTTCTGTGTTGTCTCTTGATCCATTCGGACCATTTGTTGTGTGATTGTGAATGTATCCCTGACTTGAACTACTAGCTGAACTGTCTCATCTCCTTTCTGCACAAGGGGTCGTTGTGTCTTTTCATGTTGCTATGTTGTGGCCTGTGGTATTGCATGTCTCTTTAATTGTTGTAGATTTTCATGGAATCTTATGAGTTTTTCCATGATCTTTTCTCTTTGTGCCTCCATAGTGCAGACCACCTCTTCCCCCCTATCTTGGACCTTGTCTGCGACGAAATCAACATCATCCTCTGTTAAGGTGATGATTGAGTCTTCCTTGTTATACTTCATCTTTTTGTGCGCCTCCTCTACCTACGTTGTCTTCCTTTTTTTCTGTGAGGGTTGCACCCCACTCGTTATGACATGTATCCTTTCCTTGTCAACCTGAGATGTGTCCCCCTTTTTTGCATCCTTCTAATTATCTGTCCTAGTCAATGTTACTGTCCTCCTTGGTCTTTTTGGAACTGTGCTACTTCTCGATGCTTGGGTGTGTGTTGCAGCCTTCCTAGTGTTATCAGTTGGGATTTTTGTTTTTGTTGAGGGACCTACTTCATCCTACCCCTTGGGCTTGGTGGATTGTTTTGTGGATGGATTTGTTGTTGGTTTTTCTATTGGAATCTTCCACTACGCTAACCAGTCTTTTATTATCCATTCACTCTCTTCCCCTATGACGCATTATTGCATCTCCAACCATGTCTTCTTTGGATCCCTTGAGGCCTGGATCCACATGTGGTTCCTATATGCCTTAAACCTTTCTATCCCTTAAGTTCCCTAGACCACCTCCATAGGAATGTGCTACACATTGGTTGTGCATTGTTGTATCTCTTCTAGCAGCATCACAAATACTGTGTTATTTTCTTGTTGATTCTTATTGTCCTTGGCCTGCTAGAGGGACTCATATTTGACCGCATAGCACTTTCCTTTCCTATCCAAAAAGGATGAAAACTTTGGATCCTACCATCCTACCAAATCTATGAGAATTATGAGCCGCGAATAATGGAAATCAGTTCCATTATCCTGTGCATCTCTGCAGTCGATCAACAATTGGTTCAAGTGGTATGATGCCCAACTGAACATTACTCCCTTCATGCACTATGCAGCTACTACGATGACTCCTACTGGAGCCTCTTCTTTCCTAAACTTCCTCAACAACTTGAAATCCATGAGCTTGTTGGTGAACCTTATTACATTGTCATTGATATCTCTGAGCACAATTCCCTTGTTTCTCTTGCTGGTGCCAAATTGTGTTTTTACCAACTCAGCGATCTCCTTCTCGCGTGCCTTGTTGTCCAAGTACTCCTCTAGTTGTGTGCCTACTGCAGGTAATCTCGTAATATTGGTGGTCAATGCCACATCAAGTTGTATCGGACTATCCATCCAAAGGATGCCACCATGTACCCTGGATAGCAATTGTTTGATGCAAAGCCCAACATTTTTACCGTGCCCGAACGGTGGTATGTCCAGGAGGTTCATTATCTTGGAGTTGTAAAGCGTTGTTATCCACTACGTAGGCTCCATTATTAGTTTTCCTAGGGGTCCAATTTCCCCTATGTTTTCTAGGTGGGCTTCCTCGGCCAAATATGGGAATTTGTTCGTATCGCGCACATCATCGTCCGAGTACCTAAGTTTCGGTACTTTTCCGATCATGTCATCCACAGTGACCACTACATCTGGGAGGTAGGGAAGTGTAATGTCTGTGGTGTCTTGCGCCTTTCTTTTCTTCCCAACAGTAGATGGACTCGCCTCTGTTGTTTCTGCGTCATCTTCTTCCCCTTCAGAGTTTGGCTAGTTGTTGATTTCCTCGACCAACACCTCCTGTCCTTCATGGCCTTGTTGTTGACCTGACATTTCATCAGGTTTAGCGGGTGTTTTAGGATTACGGTTTGGAATATCATCTCGAGTCCTAGAACTCTACTCTACTTCCCCTTGTTTCGTTGTCGATGTTTCCTCCTCAACCCGTGTCAGGATGATTGATTATGTCTCAGAAGTAGTGACATCTTCGAGCGTGACGACGTTCTTAGGATCCCTCATCCTTTCCTTCCTCCTTTGGCCCTATTGATTAACCCGTACGTACTGGCCTAGAGCACCAAACTTTGGCGGTATCATCTTTTATCCAATTCGAACCCTCACTCTCTTCTTCGCACAATTATATATAGGGCACGCACTTGTATCTTTCTCTGTGTTCCAAAATCACTAAGTGTCGAACTAACACGTGCTTTATGCACTTTATAGACCCGGTCGTAATTTTTTTTCACTTTTTCTGTGCATTTGCGTCGAGTCCAATTTTGCGTACGCGTTGTCTTTCTATGTTGTCGTAGTAATTGTTGCGCGCAACTTTTTTCCCATTTTCATGTTGTCCAGTCAAATTCTACCTCTTTTTTTGTTTTTTTTGTTTTTCTATTTTTGTATTCCTTTTTCTTGTTTTTCCACTTTTTATTTATTTTTATCAGTTTTCTTTCCTAATATCTACTATAGTACACTATATACATGACTTTCTTACTGCGTTGTAACTTTTAAGACTTAGTAGGTCAATTGTCCCTGTACAATTTCAATTGACTATCGTTGATCATTCCTTTCAGTTCTATTCCTCTCAAGTCCTTTAGTTGCACAGATCCCCCATCTGTGATAGTATTTACTTCATATGGCCCTAACCAATACATTATAAACTTACCAGGGTGTTGCAAAAAATTGTTGTCATAGAGAAGAACTAGGTCTCCCTCCTTAAATCTCTTCTTTTTAATATGTCTGTCATGCTAGGGTTTGTCCCTTGATTTATGTACTTCCTGATGAAATACTTCTAGAATATTATCCTCTTCTATTTCCATTAATTGACTTAACCTCTCCTATATTGTGCCTCTTTCTGTCATGTTGGTAATTGCTGCTAGCGCAGACTGGGCACCATAAATTATAATGGCACCATTGCTTCCTATCCATACACCAATATGCATGGTGTATTTCCTGTTAACTTCTTGCATGTGGTCCTATATGCCCATAGTACTACTGGTATTTTCAAGTCCCAATCATCCATTTTAACATTGCATATCTTAGTCCAAGCATTTTCCAAAATCTTATTAAAATCTTCTACTGTCCCATTTTCCTGAGGATGATATGGTGTATTCTTTTGGTGATAGAATTCAAACTCATCATTTATAGCCCTGGTGGTATTATTAATAAAATGAGTGCCTTGGTCACTCATCAGAATCCTGGGACATCCAAATCTGGTGATCACTTGCTCAAATAAGAAGTGAGTTTTTGTCTTTGCGCTACAATCTTTGATTGGTGTTTCTTTTGCCCATCTTGTTAAGTATCCAATCGCAGTAATGATATATCTTTCTCCTGGCCTTTTTTCTAGTGGATTAATAGGTCCAACAAAGTCTATTTCCCATTTTTCAAATACCTGCAGAGTTACTTGTGGTCTTAGGGGCATCTCATCCCTTATGTTGGGTTTCCAACCCTTTGATAGACATCACAGTTCTGGAAATATTCCTTGGTATATTTATGAATTGTTGGCCACCATAATCCTGCGCGCAATACCTTTTGCATGGTAGCTTTACTTGCATATTTTCCTCCATCTATACCTTCATGAGCTTCTGTTAAAACCCTGGGTCATTCATGTTCCAATACACATCTTCTTAAAATGTTATATGTTCCCATCTTGTATAAATGACCTACAATGAGTTGATAGTCTGTAGCTCTGACTACCAAGTTTTTCTTCTATTCGGTGCTAAAGTCCCATGGTGAAACTCTTGTACTTAAGTATTCAATAATATCAGTGAAGTATTCATCAGCTGCCTGTACTGAAAATAACTGTGCACCAGGGAAGTTTTCTTCCAAGTTAGTAGGTTCTTCTTCATTGGTTACCCTTGACAAGTGATCAGGTCCTACATTCAGCTTCCCTGGTTTGACTATCACTTCAAATTCGAATTCTTGGAATAATAATAGCCATCTACAGATCCTCCCCCCAACACTGGCTTGTTGACTAGATATTTGAGGGAAGAATGATCTGTGAACATTTTAAAGTGTTTACACAATAAATAATGCCTGAATTTTTGAAGTGCATATACCATGGCTAGGCCTTATATTTTTGTGGTGTTGTAGTTCTTTTCTTATTCTAACAACTTCCTTCTTGCAAAGGGTATAGGATGGTCTAAGTCCCCTACTCCTGGTTGTGCCGGAATTGCTTCAAGTGTTATTGTTGATGCATCTACGTGCACATGAAATGTCTTTTCCCAATCTGGAAATGCTAATATAGGTGTTGTCACCATCTTTTCCTTTAGAGTGTCCAATCCTTGTTGAAAGTCCTCATTCCCACTTAAATCTGGTGTCCTTCTTTAACAGTTTTTCCATTGGTGCAGTAATATGCGCATACCCATTTATAAACTTCATGTAGTAGCATGTATGTCCCAGTGTTGTTCTTAACTGGCGCACTAACTTTGGTGGTGGTAAATTCACAATGTCAACCAATAAACCTTATTTATACACTATATGTCCCAACAATATCCCAAAAGGTGTACCAAAAATGCATTTCTTGATGTTTAAGGATATCTGACATTCCCTGCATCTTTCCAACATTAGTCTTAACACTTATACTTGGTCTTTCAAAAGACTATACACAGTCCAATCATCCATATATACTTCTATAAACTGATGTATGAATTCCTTAAAAGAAGTTATGACTACGCTTGAAAATATAGTTGGTGCATTCTTCAGTCCAAATGGCATGATTGTATATTGGTAGGATCCCCATTCTATAGTAAAATTAGTTTTATACCTTTCCTCTGTAGCTATTTTAATGTGATGGTAACTTGAGAATCCATCTATGAATGAATATGCTTCCCGACCTCCTACATTCTCCAAGACCTCATCTGCAAAAGGGGTAGGGAAAGGGTCATGTAAGTAAGCATCAATGATTTTCCGCAAGTCTACACAAATCCTTATCCCCCCTTGCTTCTTTTCCTGGACTACCATGGGATTGATCCATTCAGATTCCTCTATTGGTTCTATAATACCAGCTTCCAACATTTGGTCAATTTCTGCTTCCACTTTCTAATTATACACTGGATTCAGTTTGTAAGGTCTTTGTTTGATAGGTCTAGCCTCGGGTTTGAGGGGTATCTTCATCTCGCCTAGCTCCCCTGCTATGCCTTTCATATCTGTAAAGTTTGTTGGAAACAGGTCACTGTATTCGCGCAATAACTTTGTTATTTTTCATAATGTTTGCTCATCCCAATAGTCTCCAATACTTGCCATTTTAGGACTTTCATTCATCCCAATGTTGAATTTATTAACTTTGATTGGTGTAGAAAATGCCTCTAACTCCAGAGATGGACCTTCCACCTCTCTCTCTCCTTCAATATTTGTAATTTGAATGTTGCACGGATCATCTTCATTTGGTGCTTCTTCTTCGACATGATAACATGAGAGTAACTCTTTGATTGTATGTTTGTTCTGTTGTTAATATTCTCTCATGATTTCAATCTCTGGTTCATCAAAAAATATCACTCCCTGTATCAGCTTCAATGTTGAATCAATGTTGGGGTTCTCATGTTCGAATGAGAAGGTTACTACAAAATTCTTCTGTAATCCTATCCATTCTCTAGTACCTCTACGCATCTCACGGTCTATGTACCAGTTTCCTCGGATCCCTTCCAATGTATGAATAAAGTGATGAGGTCATTCCTCTGGTGGTGTCATCCTCCATTGTATTCTGCACTTCTCCAAGTGTTCAACTGGTGTTCCTTTCCCATCATACTTATGCACTGTATTTCTTCATTGTTTTGTGCCAAATATAATGCACAGTGATCATTGGCATTGATACCAGTCGCAGATTGTTTCTTTGTGCACACCCCACCATTTGGAAGGTGTTTCCTTGAGTGAAATATCTAGGGCTAAGAGCCTATAATTTTCTAACACTTCCTCTTCATATTTTTTCAAGAATTCCTCTAAGTCGTTTAGCCCATGAAAACTAGGAGGTTCCCTTGTCTCTGTACCAACCCATCTTACTTCGTTGTCTATTCTAGCGCATCTCCTTATGGAAACTACATGTAATCGTTGTTGCCAATTCTCCAAACCTGTGTCTGAGTCGGAAGCACATGATGTAATTTTTCTCCCGCTGAGTACCCCATCTGCAGTTGGGTTGACATAACCCTCTTCTTGTGCAGTGGTTATGTATAGCTAATTTATTTCTTCCAGATCCAAGCAAGTCGCCTCTACAAACCTTTCTCCTTCTGAAGGATCCAATGGTGCAATGACTCTATATTCGCCTGATTCAAAACTCATTTTTCTTTTATTCARGTTGATTATAGCCTGGTTATCAGATTCCCAATCCAATCCAAGTAATRTTGGGTAAGGTGTTGTGCCATCTACTATCTCTATCACTTCAAAATCTGTCATAGTGYGCACTCGATCCAAATCTAYTGTCACCCCTTTAAGCCTTCCAATTGGTAACACTCTGTRTTGATTTTATATTTTCAACTGRATAGGTGAATAGCCTAATGTGGGTTCTCCCATACACTGCCATGTCTTCTTAGGCAAGCCATTTACTTCAGAGCCTAAATTCAGTATAATATCTCCCATGTTGAAATCCCCAATGTTAGCATTCAGTCTGAATTATTTGCTTGTCCTTCTTCTTGTATAAAGATGATTGATTGTTTTCTTCTCTAACTTCCCTTCTACCTCTATGTTGCATCTTTTTAGCAGATTTTGGAAGACCTTAACAGATGATGTATCATTCAATAACTTAACACAGGATTGCGAAAAAAAAATAATGGTACTTACTTGCTCTAAAGGTTGTCCTTTACTAGTATGGTCCATTGAGGATGGAATATCGTACATTGGTGGGTTTTGATTTTTTTGTGCGACTGATGTAGACACAACGTTTTGCTTGAGAAGCTCATGTCTGACCTCCTTAAATGTTTCCTTTTCCTTTTGCGTGTCAAACTGCTTATGTGGGTCGGTATTCTTCTTAACCCATTGGTGTTGAGATGGATCTTATTTTTCTACATCAGCTCTTGTCTTGGCTCCTCCTCAAGTGACTATATTTATTTTTCTCCCATCATGACTGGCTTCTACAAAAATCCACAGGACATTCTAGTTGTTCTAGTTCCTTTTTTCCTCGATCTTTCCCAAGAGTGTTGGGAAGTCTTTTGTGTCATGGTTTGTTGCGCGACAATACATACATGTCGTCAGTGGAAGTGGACAATCCCTTGCATAATGTCTTGGTTGTTGGTAGTTGTGGCACACTAATGGTCCTCTACCTCTTCCAAATCCTCCTCTGCCTCATCCTCCACATTTGTATCCACCTTGATCTCCTTGTGGTGTGTTGTATTGGTGTACCTGGTTATACTGCACGTGGTTTTACTATGGTTGTGCATTATTTTACTACGATTGTGCATTGTTGTACGGTGGTTGTGCATTGTTGTATTGCACTTGCACATTGTTGTATGGTGGTGGTACCAGGTTGAACTAAGGTGCATCTTGTCCTGCCATCATCTATGCTTACACCCTATAATTTTCTGAATTTCTTTCTCTCATCAGATCCATCGTTCTACAATCCTTATCATCATGACCCACTGATTTGAAAAAATTGCAATATGAGATTTTTGGTACTGTCTTATAATTCTGCATCATTGGACAATGATATGGATCATGCCCATGCATATTACAAATCTTGCACCATGGTCATCTTATTGGCAAGGGGTTTGGCACCCATGTTTCCATGTACTGCGCAAAAGTTGGACATTCGTTCTTGTGGTGTCCTTATGTCTCGCATAGTGTACACCAAACAACTTCTCTTTTCTCTTTTCCCTTATTCTGGTTAAGTTGATATGTTAGATTCTTCAAATCCTCCTTCACCTCCTCTATTGTTGTATTTGTCTACTGATATTGGTTCTCTTCCAGTTGCAGGGTTGCCTGCAGAGCCTTTGCCTGAGTTTGGAACTTCTATTGTCTTAAATGATACTTTAAGTGTGGTAACAGTGAGTTCACAAATAAGTGCCTATGTAGCATGTTGGTAATTGCATATTTCAAATTACCTTTTATATGTTTGATGCTCTGATCAATCTCCCAAAAATATTCACCTGGTTTCTGCATGATTTCAATCATTTCATTCATGTATTGGTCTTCTGAGCTTGGCTTTGAAATTTGTTTACCAATAGTTTTTTCGCGTCTATGATAGTCTTTGGTATTCCATGTGGATTGTTTACATCCAGGCTCATGTACCAGTCTAGCGCACGGTCTCTTAGTGTGATAATTAACTACGTGAGCTTTGTATCCTCATCTGTGATCTTCTTTTCTTCCCAGATCTTCTCACAAATGAATAAGTGTTTTTTAGGGTCCTCTGATGCCTCTCCCCGAAATTTTGGTAATCTAATCGTGGGATCATGTTCTGCCATTTTGAATAGTGTTGAACTATTGTCTTTGTGCGGTGTATATAATTGACTGTTACTTCCTAAAATTTCTCCCCCAGTACCCCCAGTTTATTTTCCTTGATTGGATCCCTATCCTATTATTCTTCTTGCACTAAAATTTGGTTGTCTAAACGTTGGTGTTCTTTCTGGTGTATTAGCCACACACAGGATTGTAGGTTCCACATTGACAGTGATCTAGATTGGAGTTCTGCCTTTTGTTTCTAACCCTAGACCTACTTTTTTCCTTTCATATGTTGTGCATAGGATTTCCTCAATCTGCTCCATAGCCCAAAGATCCTCTACCTCTTCTTCATCGCTCGCCAAGCCCTCTCTGTCGGCTATGGCTCTCTTCTTGTTATTCATTTTATATTGGTAGGGTATTTTGTTGTGCGTCTTTCCAACTTTTTCCATTATTTGTTGTATTTGGTCCTCTTCCATCATGATTGGGTCCATGGCCTCCTTCTTTCCCTTATCCATCTCCATATCCATATCTCAACCTCATGTCAGTGCTTCCCCCCTTCCCTCATGCACGCAGGGAAGTTTAGTTGTCTAATACCATGGTGATCACACCATTGTCATATAATAAAATCTTGATTGAAGTATACAAAAATTTGATGTACCTACCTCTAAGTCCTTTTAGAAAGTTCTTCTCTTTTGCAGTGTAGGACTTCGCGGTATCTACTGCAAATTCAATGATAAACCATGCAACAATATTGTCTAACCAGAAATCTACTACGCACGTGAATTTGTTATCAACTTGTTGTAACTACGCGATCTCCACAGGATTCCACTCCATATTTCTAATTTGATTTGTAGGGTGGTTGTCCTTTAACCTAAATAACCACTCCTGCAACAAATGCGAGAAATCACAGAAAAAAAACCTCATGCAAGTCACTAAACGCGTATTTGTTGAGATATTTGCACGGTGTTAACTTAGGTTTTCTGTTGTCCTTTTGCGCAAACTCAAGTTCCTTTTTTTTCAACCATATTTCAATCTCTGCCTTCGTTGAATTCAATGTCCTGAACATTCCCATTTATACTTTCATCCTCTATGCATTTCCTCCATAGATCATGTCCACTTAATCCTGTGCAGTTCCAACCGACAACAAAACCATTTGTTGGTTAACTTCTTCTTTGGATGACCTAGGTTCTGATCTCAAACAGGTTTCCAAAAAAACCCTCAAAATTATCGGCACATAATTCATTAAAAATCACACAGAACACAAGGTTTATCGTGGTTCACCCCCTCTTGGGGCTACGTCCACAAAGATCTAGCTTCTCTTCTCTTTTATTTATTTTTCTGCAAAATCTTGTGTTGCGCGCATTACATCTTCAATAATACAATCAAAATGAGGGTAGGAACCCTTTGTGAGGCTGACTAGATCACACCAGGCTCCTCATCCTATGACCTAACCCTCAAATACTAACTTATTCGAATCTACCACAAAACTTATTACAAATCAATCACTTCCCGACCATCTAACTCTCAATACTTAACCAACATCTCCCCACCTAGACCTCCTAGGTCCTTATTTATACTACTTTATAGACTTATAACCGTTACAATATTTGTCAAAAACCCTAACCCTATCATGATTAGGCTTGTCTGCCTACGCGCCACATTGATTTTCCTTCTACATGTTGCTTTTCCTTCTTTTTTTGCATGTTGATTTCTTGCCACTTGTTGTGTGTGCTCCAAAATTAGGTCTTCCTTTCCAAAAATAGGTCTTTCCTAAAACAGATCCCTATCCCAAAAATAGGCATGCGCCCAACACCACTAAACATTGAAATTTACTCCATATGATGGTTTACTAGTTTGGTGAAAGCGAAGTGTTTTTAATTCCCTCATAAAAGTTCAAGTTTCTCCAATAACATTTGTAATTGTATTCATACCAATAAAAGTGTGGTCCATATATGGAAGGATTATTGTCTAACCACCTCCTCAACATGGATCCCAATGTAATTATTCTTATTCTTTCTATCTATTCTAGTCACTACATGTCTTACAAATGCTAAAACGTTCGTGAAAGATAGGGGCGTTAAAGAATAAATACCCAGCATTCTTCGAGGACACCCATAACTAGTGTAGACCGTTACAAGTGAATAATGGATCAAAAGAAACATAATGTCAGCAAAGGAGGTTCTCATACCACCTAGGTATTAGGTTAACACCATGTGAACTTTAATTTTTCTACACACGACATGAGGTATACTTAGAGAACATCGTTAATCTGGAGATACTCCTAAAGATGTCTTTCACACTCAAACAAATGGTCAAACAAGAAGAACAAACCAACATTGGTTTGCCCTCGACTAGGGTTCACAATGAGTGTTAGAACAACAATATAATCATATCTAGGTCTCTCTTTAGAAGGGATTCGCATGCAGGTTGTGGGGAAATCAAGAAAAAAATCTCAAGCTAAGATTCACACGTTAAGCTTGGAAAACAAAGAGAACACATGGTTCGTTTCTAAGAAGTTAGGGTCCATGTCAGAACAAGGAGAAACGTGAGAGAAAATTAAGGCTCATGTTGGAACAAGGAGAAACGTGAGAGAAAATTTGGGTTCACATTGGAACAAGGAGAAATGTGAGAGAAAATTAGGGCTCACGCTGGAACAAGGAGAAAAGTGAGATAAGGATTGGGCTTACACTGGACAAAAAGGAACATGAGAGTAGCAGAGAGATGATCATTCAATGGTTAGGCACACCTAGAGAACTAAGTATACAATAAACTGCTTTTCACCCACAACAATTAATAATGGATTACCAGCAATTTTAATAAACTACACAAGTGAATTTGAACCAATTAGCTACTCAGCACACAAAGGAAGAAAAAAAAAA
>JZKD02S0298231.1:0-19987 GCA_000966675.3 Picea glauca | reverse complement strand
GTTGGTGTATAAGCTATGGCTAGTGGCACGTTCAAACCACATTATGAAGGCTCTGGCTCTTCCAAATTTCCAAACTTGAAACCTACAATAAAATTCAATTCTCCATGCTTACCATCACGAGGTCTCAAGCTCTGGTTCGATTGTTAAACAATTGCTTATACAGTGGTAGATCAATGGGTCTACAGAATGTTGAGATTTTCACGCGATTACACATAATTGCAATTGAAATAAAATATATTCGATGGTTATGTCACAACCTAACAGCTGGAGAAGTATTCGGGTTGTTTGGATACAAATGTTGAAATCGTGGCTTCAATCCCTCAAAATTCTTCATTTTTAAACACGTGCTTTGATAAATAAATTTGGAGTTGCACTTTCCTCCACGTGCTTTGATAAATAAATAATGTTTCTTTCCTCCAAAACGTTTTCCTTTTTCCTAAAAAGTGTTGTAGCTTCACCTCTTTCCATATGTTGTTGTTTCACTTGGATTCTCCCCAGATTCGAACCGCCTACCTCCCAAAACGCTATTTTTTTCACTTGTGAGCCCCAAGATTTGAATTGTTGATGCGCTCTTGCATTATACTTTACCTCCACTTCAACGCTCCAAAGAATTATTTATTCACATGCTAAGCTTAACACATTTTTCTCCACTCCAGTCCATACCAAATCAAGAATCCCTATTTTGTAGCAGAATGTTCCTTCCTACGCCTACCCCAACCCAAATTTACTGATAAATATTTGAAAAATTAACTGTCAACATACACCATACACCATTGACAATTTAACTGTCAACATACACCATACACCATACACTGTTGACAATTTAACTGTCAACATACACCATTTTCGTCTCTGTGGATAAAATCATGGCATTGAGGAAATACGTGGGAGGTGAATGCGTAGATTGTGGAGAAGAGAATGTATCCAAGCAAGAATCGTCTAAGGAAAGCAGAGGTTAATCGTACAATGAAAATTGAGTTGGGTTTCAATAGAAGACCATAAAAGAGTCTTAAAAATTGCACATTGAATTCCCAGGTATGCCTTTTCCATCAAAATTCATGATTGAAAATAGAGAGCAGTTTAGAAATTAAAAAAAATGAGATTTTCTTTGTTTTATTTGAACAAAAAATTCTTGTTGAAAGAATATACACATAGTTGAATTAAAACAGAGTCTACAAGATTGAAAATATCAAAACAGTTGTTTAACCTATTCATTGCTCAGGGTTCGACCTTTACAATTTTTTTAACTATACACCTGCAACAAAACTATTAATTTGTGCGAACTATGACATCTGGTTTGTATAATCAAGCTTGCAGGTTCAATAAGAATCGTTAGGGCGTCGGCCTTTTTCCCTGCATAAGCAATAACATTTGCGCTCTTCTCACAAAGAATTTTGACCATCATGATTTGGCTTTTGAATCACTGAAATTGAACATCAAACGAAGAAGTTATCAAAGAAACATTGATCAGTAGTCCAAGGTGCATTGATTCCCAAGAGGTAAAAAGTGCATTTCATTTTATTTATTTTCCTTGGATTTTTTCTATTTAGCACTAATTGTGAATTTTTCCGTATGTATCGGATGAAGAAAGACTGATCACCTCTATTCTTCGATAAACTCATGTTTTATTGCAGGTCAGTGCTAAGTTTTTTTTGCAAGTTCTAGGATGATGAAGAAGACCAATTTATGCACTAGTAGTTTTCAAAGACCACATACTCTTGAGAAAATCATGTCCCAATGAAATCATGAAGAAGTCAATATCATTGTATTTCATACCATATCCATCATACCATTGCTATCAAAAGAAGCCTCTTAGAGCCATTATGTGATGATTCATCTTCTTTCTTTTGAGCCTAACATGTTGAAGTCAATCCTAAAGTTTTCATCTTCCTATCACTACTAGATCATGGCTTCACCCCTTTGCAAGTTTCATACTTTCCTGCCTCACTTTCATTCATGCCTAACCCATGGATAAAGTCATCCAGCTCACTTACCATGTTGAGTTACCACATTGTCATTTTCCTTTTGCCAAATAAATTATGCTTGATCTTTCATCTATGGTCCTCTAAATCATTACTTTGTACTCATGTTAGATGATGGGGGATTCCTTATGGCCCTCCTTCTGACAAGTCTTGACCTGTCGACATCAACACATCATCTGGGATTGAGACTAGAGACATTTTCAGTACCTTGAGGCTTGCATGCCATAATGGCAAGTTATCTCGCCAATAAACAGTGGGAATACATCAATGTCCCTTGTTTGTCGGATCTTCTAGGTGACTCGACATGCGACACATTTATTCATACCTAGTAATATGTACTTGGGCATCTTGACCCTCATTGACATAAATGGTGAGTAGTCTCATGTCAGTTAACAATATTCATTAATGATTGGTAATTCGACAAATTATTTCTATGTTCGACGTCAACAAAATTTATTCACATAGATAAGAATTATGCCATGATGCGGATATGAATGAAGACTATATGGTTCCATGACACTCACAATAAATTGCAATAGTGTTCCAGTAAATCAAATATTCAACTCCAGAGTTTAGCACCAACAACTTAGTTCCAACAATAAGATGGTATAGATGTACCAATTTTAGATCTCATTCTATGTTCATACAACTAAGTAGATCATATTATTTTCACTCTGAAGATCCATGATCCAATAGTAGCAGCCAAAATATTCCATCCATACAAATATCTCTTAGATACATAGCTTGTGATATTCTCAGGTAGGTGAAGGTATGTTGTTTTCCAATCTTTAATCAATAATTCTTTGAATGCTAAATACATGTATTTGGAAAATTTCTCGTTCACCATTAACCTACCCTATTTGCTAATTTTTCCAAGGATAGAAAACATCTACAGTGTGGGGGGGATATTCATCATATGTCATTCATTTATCCTATATTGCATCTTTCATAACCTCATATGCTATTGACCAACATGCTTTCCCAATTGAGTGTTATTACTTTTATAAACACCTTCATTTACTTCCTAAAATGCATCATTGGTTTATACATGAAGCACATATTCCAAAGCAAATATACCAAGTGGAGGATGGTTTCTATGCCTTTAAAATACTTCAATACACCTTATTGAATAAGACTAAAAGTATTGAATGATTGATGCACACATAATTGAATCATCATTTTGAATGCATTCATATAATTGAAATTTCAAGTCTATTCTTTGTTGTAGCAAGAAAAAGAAAAATGAAAATGTTGTCACACAAGAACCAACACTTACAATATTGATGGTTTTCACACAAGAAACAACCACAAAAATCATCTTCCACTTAGATATATTTCAACAAAAGAAGGCTTCATCACACAATTCAGGAAATTCAATGTAAGGTTGCATGAGGACATGCAACACCTTCAGTTGGGGGATATGTTGGGTCACCAAAGTACCATATTTGTACCAACCTTTCACTTCACTTTCACTTTACTTTTAAACATATTTCACTTTCCCATACCCTTACATTAAACCATTTTCATGATTACATGGGTTTTATACATATTATTTTCCAATGCATCAATTTTAGTGTTTTTGAGTGAATTTATGATTAAATATTGGAAAAATGACATGTTTACATTTATATATGAAGTGGGATTAGTTTCATGATGTTTACAGGTGTATTTTAAGACTCCAACCAAGTCAAACTTGACCATCAAACCTCAAATTCGAATCCTCTTCAACTACTTGAAAATTTGATGAAGATTTGGAGATTTACTCAAGTATCTTGGATGGAGATTAATCATGAAAGAGATATTTGTGAGAGGATTTGTAGAGATATCACTTGATAGGTGTGAGCACATGGTTGNGTTGGTGTATAAGCTATGGCTAGTGGCACGTTCAAACCACATTATGAAGGCTCTGGCTCTTCCAAATTTCCAAACTTGAAACCTACAATAAAATTCAATTCTCCATGCTTACCATCACGAGGTCTCAAGCTCTGGTTCGATTGTTAAACAATTGCTTATACAGTGGTAGATCAATGGGTCTACAGAATGTTGAGATTTTCACGCGATTACACATAATTGCAATTGAAATAAAATATATTCGATGGTTATGTCACAACCTAACAGCTGGAGAAGTATTCGGGTTGTTTGGATACAAATGTTGAAATCGTGGCTTCAATCCCTCAAAATTCTTCATTTTTAAACACGTGCTTTGATAAATAAATTTGGAGTTGCACTTTCCTCCACGTGCTTTGATAAATAAATAATGTTTCTTTCCTCCAAAACATTTTCCTTTTTCCTAAAAAGTGTTGTAGCTTCACCTCTTTGTATATGTTGTTGTTTCACTTGGATTCTCCCCAGATTCGAACCGCCTACCTCCCAAAACGCTATTTTTTTCACTTGTGAGCCCCAAGATTTGAATTGTTGATGCGTTCTTGCATTATACTTTACCTCCACTTCAACGCTCCAAAGCATTATTTATTCACATGATAAGATTAACACATTTTGCTCCACTCCAGTCCATACCAAATCAAGAATCCCTATTTTGTAGCAGAATGTTCCTTCCTACGCCTACCCCAACCCAAATTTACTGATAAATATTTGAAAAATTAATTGTCAACATACACCATACACCATTGACAATTTAACTGTCAACATACACCATACGCCATACATTGTTGACAATTTAACTGTCAACATACACCATTTTCGTCTCTGTGGATAAAATCATGGCATTAAGGAAATACGTGGGAGGTGAATGCGTAGATTGTGGAGAAGAGAATGTATCCAAGCAAGAATCGTCTAAGGAAAGCAGAGGTTAATTGTACAATGAAAATTGAGTTGGGTTTCAATAGAAGACCATAAAAGAGTCTTAAAAATTGCACATTGAATTCCCAGGTATGCCTTTTCCATCAAAATTCATGATTGAAAATAGAGAGCAGTTTAGAAATTAAAAAAAATGAGATTTTCTTTGTTTTATTTGAACAAAAAATTCTTGTTGAAAGAATATACACATAGTTGAATTAAAACAGAGTCTACAAGATTGAAAATATCAAAACAGTTGTTTAACCTATTCATTGCTCAGGGTTCGACCTTTACAATTTTTTTAACTATACACCTGCAACAAAACTATTAATTTGTGCGAACTATGACATCTGGTTTGTATAATCAAGCTTGCAGGTTCAATAAGAATCGTTAGGGCGTCGGCCTTTTTCCCTGCATAAGCAATAACATTTGCGCTCTTCTCACAAAGAATTTTGACCATCATGATTTGGCTTTTGAATCACTGAAATTGAACATCAAACGAAGAAGTTATCAAAGAAACATTGATCAGTAGTCCAAGGTGCATTGATTCCCAAGAGGTAAAAAGTGCATTTCATTTTATTTATTTTCCTTGGATTTTTTCTATTTAGCACTAATTGTGAATTTTTCCGTATGTATCGGATGAAGAAAGACTGATCACCTCTATTCTTCGATAAACTCATGTTTTATTGCAGGTCAGTGCTAAGTTTTTTTTGCAAGTTCTAGGATGATGAAGAAGACCAATTTATGCACTAGTAGTTTTCAAAGACCACATACTCTTGAGAAAATCATGTCCCAATGAAATCATGAAGAAGTCAATATCATTGTATTTCATACCATATCCATCATACCATTGCTATCAAAAGAAGCCTCTTAGAGCCATTATGTGATGATTCATCTTCTTTCTTTTGAGCCTAACATGTTGAAGTCAATCCTAAAGTTTTCATCTTCCTATCACTACTAGATCATGGCTTCACCCCTTTGCAAGTTTCATACTTTCCTGCCTCACTTTCATTCATGCCTAACCCATGGATAAAGTCATCCAGCTCACTTACCATGTTGAGTTACCACATTGTCATTTTCCTTTTGCCAAATAAATTATGCTTGATCTTTCATCTATGGTCCTCTAAATCATTACTTTGTACTCATGTTAGATGATGGGGGATTCCTTATGGCCCTCCTTCTGACAAGTCTTGACCTGTCGACATCAACACATCATCTGGGATTGAGACTAGAGACATTTTCAGTACCTTGAGGCTTGCATGCCATAATGGCAAGTTATCTCGCCAATAAACAGTGGGAATACATCAATGTCCCTTGTTTGTCGGATCTTCTAGGTGACTCGACATGCGACACATTTATTCATACCTAGTAATATGTACTTGGGCATCTTGACCCTCATTGACATAAATGGTGAGTAGTCTCATGTCAGTTAACAATATTCATTAATGATTGGTAATTCGACAAATTATTTCTATGTTCGACGTCAACAAAATTTATTCACATAGATAAGAATTATGCCATGATGCGGATATGAATGAAGACTATATGGTTCCATGACACTCACAATAAATTGCAATAGTGTTCCAGTAAATCAAATATTCAACTCCAGAGTTTAGCACCAACAACTTAGTTCCAACAATAAGATGGTATAGATGTACCAATTTTAGATCTCATTCTATGTTCATACAACTAAGTAGATCATATTATTTTCACTCTGAAGATCCATGATCCAATAGTAGCAGCCAAAATATTCCATCCATACAAATATCTCTTAGATACATAGCTTGTGATATTCTCAGGTAGGTGAAGGTATGTTGTTTTCCAATCTTTAATCAATAATTCTTTGAATGCTAAATACATGTATTTGGAAAATTTCTCGTTCACCATTAACCTACCCTATTTGCTAATTTTTCCAAGGATAGAAAACATCTACAGTGTGGGGGGGATATTCATCATATGTCATTCATTTATCCTATATTGCATCTTTCATAACCTCATATGCTATTGACCAACATGCTTTCCCAATTGAGTGTTATTACTTTTATAAACACCTTCATTTACTTCCTAAAATGCATCATTGGTTTATACATGAAGCACATATTCCAAAGCAAATATACCAAGTGGAGGATGGTTTCTATGCCTTTAAAATACTTCAATACACCTTATTGAATAAGACTAAAAGTATTGAATGATTGATGCACACATAATTGAATCATCATTTTGAATGCATTCATATAATTGAAATTTCAAGTCTATTCTTTGTTGTAGCAAGAAAAAGAAAAATGAAAATGTTGTCACACAAGAACCAACACTTACAATATTGATGGTTTTCACACAAGAAACAACCACAAAAATCATCTTCCACTTAGATATATTTCAACAAAAGAAGGCTTCATCACACAATTCAGGAAATTCAATGTAAGGTTGCATGAGGACATGCAACACCTTCAGTTGGGGGATATGTTGGGTCACCAAAGTACCATATTTGTACCAACCTTTCACTTCACTTTCACTTTACTTTTAAACATATTTCACTTTCCCATACCCTTACATTAAACCATTTTCATGATTACATGGGTTTTATACATATTATTTTCCAATGCATCAATTTTAGTGTTTTTGAGTGAATTTATGATTAAATATTGGAAAAATGACATGTTTACATTTATATATGAAGTGGGATTAGTTTCATGATGTTTACAGGTGTATTTTAAGACTCCAACCAAGTCAAACTTGACCATCAAACCTCAAATTCGAATCCTCTTCAACTACTTGAAAATTTGATGAAGATTTGGAGATTTACTCAAGTATCTTGGATGGAGATTAATCATGAAAGAGATATTTGTGAGAGGATTTGTAGAGATATCACTTGATAGGTGTGAGCACATGGTTGTAACCAAMTGAGACATTTGTGGATCTAGGAGAGATTTGTGGATCTAAGTTATCTTAAATTTTTGTATAAATAGGAGTGCCTCCTCCATTTCAAAGAGAGGACTCCTTGAGCATTATGTCCAACTTATGATGGAATAAGAATCAAGCTTTCTTTTCACATCAGTTTCCATTCTCTAGTTTAGATTTAGAATGATTTAGTTTATGTGTTACTTTGTTCTTGGGAGAATTGATCTCACTCCAAATTGATCATAGTAGCATTTTCTTCTTGTTCTAATGCTTTGAATAGGTATATATGCTTTATTGTTTTTATTATAATTATTTGATGATCTTGATTGTTGATAGGTTATTTGAAACATTATGAGAAGACCTCATGTAAGGGAGTTAGTGTTTTCATTCCTACAACAACTAATCCTTTTTAAGTATATTTTTTTTCAATGCATGAGTGTTTACTTGATGATCTTGATTGTTGATAGGTTTTGTGAAACATCACGAGTGGACCTCCTRTAAGGGAGCTAGTGGTTTCTTGCCTACAACAACTAAGTCTTATTTAGTGGAATGAAAGAGTTAGGATTTTATTGAATTTTCTTAGATTAGATTTAAATGCCTACTCTTGCATATATTTTGTTGGCATCATCACAAGCTTACGAGCATCCCTGGTTGATAATTAAATGAAAGAAATTTAAGCAATTGAATTKCCCAACAGGCTCGAGTAGATCTCATATTAATACGCATTAAACCAAGATTTGTGGAGGGTTATATTATCCCTTCCAAGTGTTGATTTCAAAATCATGAAATGTCATTCGCACGTCATCGGCTTGGCACGTTCACGAAACCTCCAATCCTTAATTTCTCTTCGTCGTACCCGCCACCTTCGCACTTTTAAATATGCAATAAGTAAGCTTTACTGCTAACAATTCATCATGCAGCACCCATACAAATTTTCATCAATCAATGAAAGGCTCGAGGAGATTTCCCATTCATAGCATTTAACCAAGATTTTGCGGAGAGTTATATTATCGGCTCCAACTATTCATTTCAACCATCGTCTAGAGAAAACCAACGTTCTCATAAACCTATGGAATCATCTCAACAGCAGTTTTGTGGAGACACAGTGAACATCTTCAGGAGCGAGGACCAGAACTTCTAGTGGTCCATGGCATATTCTTATTACTCATCCCCTTCCACCCAGAACTAAGTAATTTGGACCTCTGGGATTGCTCGTGCAGGCTGTGTCCCTGAAGTTTTTGACTGTAAGGAACTGATCTCTTGGTGCGCCGACAAATTTATTTTAGACAAAAGAATTATTCCACTACGGGACCTCTCTTTTGTTTCTTTGTGACCTCGGGTATTCCGCTCGATGTTAATATTGTCGGAGCCAACATTAACGTTCAAAGGAGAATATTCCAAACAATTCCTAGCAAAGCATAATAACGGGTTGCACCTCTTGCCCGATTTCTTGGAAGACTCAATGGTAGTTCCTGAAGATATCACAAGCTTGCAGGTTAGTTCATTTAGAAATCCATTCCGCGAAATTGCTTGGTTCTTTATAAGAATAACGGGACAAGAGTCCACAACAACTATTTCCTGGATGACTCTTTATATTTTGTATTTCACAGTCAAGGAACAAGCCATTTTTTATTGGGGAAAGCTCATTTCCCATGAAATATGTTCCCAATTGTCAAGCTTCAAAAATGAGAAGAATTTTTTATATGTCAGCCTACTTAGTTTTTGCGATAGCACATTGCTGCCAGTTTCCAAAACTGTCTATGTCCAAGAAGGTCAACTAGGAATTCGACCCAGTAACGTTCTGGTACCAAGCCTTGTGGAAGCACAAGGCCTCCCACTATTTTTATGAGGTTTTTAATGGCTTTGTGTCTATTTTCAAAGTTTGTTGTTAGGAGAAGATGTTCCCCGCATATCTGAACAGGCAACCAATTTTTTGGACAGGAAGGGTTCACTTGAACATTTGGATAATTACACTGTGATAAGGATTTTTGGCTCCAGGGAAAAACCTACTCTCCTTCCATGTCACATTACGGACAGAATGTTTGTTATATAAGTAGCAAGGCAATACAACTATTGGTTGCATCTATTCCAAGAGAAGAGAAAAAAATAGTTCATTCCTTTGCTTGGAAAGTCAGGGACTTCGTGTTGAGGAACGCCAACAAAATTGACGAATTTGCAACCCATTCTAGCAACTTGAACCTAAGATATGCTGAAATCCTAAGATGGTTTGACCCCAATAAATTTTTTCTACAACATTTACAAACACTTGGCTTTGACAAAAAAAAATTCAAAAAAGACCTGACCGAAAACAAAGACACTGGCGACAACACTCTTGATTTTGATGTCGGTGACCTAGACACAGTGAAAATCACCACTAAATTGTATAGGCAACAGGGAAAAGGCCCCGGTGAGAAGAGTGTTCAATCGGCGAATAGCACTTCCAAAAGCACGACATCCCGGAGCATTGCTCCAATGGCCCACCACAGCAACAAAGCAACTCAGATTTCTTCAAACAGAAGAGGAGATAATGACCCTCCTCGCTCTAAAATTGATAGTTCTCAGAAGCTTCCAGTAGACAAGAAGAGAAAAAAAATTGTGAGACACGCGGAAGAGCCCGAAATTCAGAGTGAGAACATGGAACTTGAGCCTGATCTGGATAGCGTATTCGGCTACCTTAATCAACCCGGAGATGTGGTCCATCATAGTCGTCCAATGGACATATCTGATACCAAAAATTTTGATGAAGATGAATCCTTCATGTTCTAGAGTGTTGTTTTTTACAGCCAGTCCAAAAAATTGATTATTGAAAAAAAAATGTAAAAAATAAGAAAGGAAAATCTTGTTCAGAGGTTAACCTTGCGAACATGAGGTCGTCCCAAATCTGTCAACTTCACATAGTGATCGGAGATTCACTTGATTATTCCATTGGAGACATTGAGGACAAGAATGCCAAACTGAAGGACCGGGTCAAGGAACTGGAAGAGGCTTTGATTCCTATTCCATTGCTTGTCAATCCTTTGGCAATAGCCATGCCTGCCACCCTTGTATCCAATTTAAAATTATCCTCCAGACTCCTCGCATCGGGTAGAGGATATGTGGAGAATAATATCAAGAAAAGAATGGAACGGGTTACTGAGGCGTGGGAAACATCACAAACCATGACTTCCCTTGGAACGAGGGCACATAATTTGCTCGAACATTTGCAGGGGGAGTTAAAATATGAAGAACATTTCTATTTAAACATGGTCCTTCCTTTTGGCACCATTATCAACAACATGACAGAAACAAGAAGAAGACAACAAGATCTCCCATCCAAAAACCGCATCGGTCAATTAAATGCATGCTGGAAAGAAAAAGTGAAGAACATGCATCTCATTTTTCAGTCAAGTGAACAAGCCATATCAAAGAAAAAAATTATTCACAAAGTTGTCCAAAATAAACTTAGGCGGAAGGACTAATGAATTCCAAGACCCCAACTTAATCGTCAACTCCTTGCCCTTAACTAGGAAAGACATCAATAAACAGGTTGATAATTTTAAGGTGTTGTCTTTGGAAAATTTTTACAACATACTTGAATATGGTCAACATGACGTCAACGACTGGCTAGTCGACTATTCAGTACAAAATGAGGAAATTGATCAGGCTCTGCGTAATCTTTCTATCAACTTTGGGGAATTAGAAAATGAACTTTTCAACATAAAAATATGGAATCAGATCAACGTCGCCCCAATGAGAAGCTACATTGAAGAATGGTTCGAAAGGGAATTGAAGCAGGCCACCGACGAAAGGAAATAGGCAGTTGCCACGATTCCAGCAGTCGTCGACGACACCAATGAAAAGGCATCAGTAAGCAAATAGAAAAAGGGGTCATATGTACCATCATTGTAAGTCTACTGATCGCACCCTCCTTTGTTTATCAACCCAGTTATTACACTTTTTTAAATAGAAATGTGTAGCCAAAGATTGATACCTTTTCAATTTACTATTTGCAGGTATTACACTCTACTATCGCCCACTTCTTCTTTATACAATCCAGTTTCTTGTACATATTTCTCTTATGGTCTGTGGGAGCCCCAATCCTAGTCTATATGACAAACGCATTGAAATTTCCAGGAATATGTAACAGACTTTTTTTTTTTGATATATTTCAAATAAAATTGTTTTTTATCTCCTTTTATATTTATGTCCTCATACATTTTTATCTTCCACCACTCTATATGACAAATGCATTTATATTTCCAGGAACATGTAACTTTTTTAATATATCTCAAATTAAACTGTTTTTTAATCTCCTTTTATATTTATGTCGTCATAAATTTGTATCTTCCAAATTGTATTTTGTTATATACTTTCAAAAAATAAATGGGGCTCTAGAGGCCACATGTCATTTATTGCATGGATACCACATGTGCTTCATTTTGCTTGCCACATCTTTGCTGAAGTTTTCATCTACCTCCGCTACTCTTTCCTATCTCAATTCAACCTGACAGAGACTACGCTGCCACGCAGCCTTGTTAAAAGAAGTTATTGAGAAAATTAAAAGGCATATTGTTACCTTTATTTAAACAAATAAAGGGATATTGAAAGTTTTTTTTCACTCGGAAAAAAATAATAATAATAATTGTTCCTTGATATTCATAGATGAATCAAAGTGAGCATTGCTCGTAAAATCATGCAAAGTATCAATATATTGAAAAAATATTTTTAAAGTATTTAACAAATTATAAGAAAGGAGTATTAAAAGTTTTTTATAATATTTAATTTAATTGTTTTTAGAAAGAAAAAAAAAAAGTCTAAAAATGAATTTTAAAAAACAGCAAGGAAGGAAGGATTTTTTTATAAAGGTCTTTTAACTTTTCGCTTAACATTATACTTTCAACTCTTATCTTAACATTATTAAAAATTAAAAATATTATTAAAGGAAAATATGTTAGCATTGTTATTTGTGCGAACAACGAGAGAAATCATGTTGATAAACGACAAATATTTGTTTTGTTATTTATTTAAACGACAAAACAAATCACATTCACGTTGATGTAGACAATCAATTATTAATCATTGGGTCAAGTATAATCGAAAAGATAAATGTTGAGAATGAAAAACAATATGAAATAAACTATTGTGAGAATTAATAATTATATTTTCATATCCCAATACAACGTTATATCTATGTTTGAAAAAGACATTGACATAATTCTAGGTTCCACTTGGATGGAAACATTGAGTACCTTCATATTAAACATAAAGAAGACTTTTTTGTCATTCTCTTAGAAGAAGAAGAAGATAACATTGCAAGAGTTTACAATGAAAACATGCTTGAAATCTTTCTCATCAAAAGCCTTGAAAGATGTATCAAATTTTATCCTTCAAATAATCAAAATTCATGAAAAAAGATGAAAAAGATGAAGGTTGTAGTTGATAAAGATGAAGAAATTTCTCATCTTGCAGATCATAGTAAAACCTTGATTGCATAAACCGAGAATCTTAAAAAAAACAAGAAAAACTAGAACAACTTAAAGATGAAAAGATGAAAAAGACAAGGTTGTAGTTGAGAAAGATGAAGAAATTTCTCGTCTTGTAGATCATAGTAAAACCTTGATTGCATAAACCGAGAATCTTAAAAAAAAACAAGAAAAACTAGAACAACTTTTCCATAAAGATACAATGATCGGCAAATAAACAATGACCGATACAATTGATCTAAGGATATCTTGGGACATCGAAGTATAAATGATGGATATAGAAACCTTAGCAAATCCAAATGTCTCTACTAATAAAGTTTCAATGATTAACACATCAACACAAGTGTATGAAGAAGAGATGACACCAAAGGTGAATATAAATAACTCTAAAATTATGATAAGAAAAGATTGTGTTACAAAGACATCTTATTGATATCCTAATAACAAAATCAAACACTTGACCAATCAACATATCAACATTGCTATGAACAAAGATAATATTTGACCTATATTTTGATGAAGATCAATTCCAATGCAATTTGGTCTCAAAAATGTAGTCATTCTTCAAATCATAATACAAAAAGTTTTATCCAAAAACCTTATAAACACATAGTTACATATAATATCAAAGAAAGGTGGACTATCCCTTCAACAATACCACAATTATGTTCAAGATAATATATATTTATTTAACTATGACAAAATCAAGAAATATGATGACAAAACATTATAAGAAAAAACAAAGACATAATTGTTTAATGAATTGAGAACAAATCTTCCCTAAATGGAGAGGTAACATAACAAACATAAAGTACATAATAATAATAAAATTAAGGGACACAATGCTTCATCTTCGTGATAATAAAATATATTGTCATAAAACTCATTGTATCATCAAATCATTTATTCATTATCAATTACATTAATATTTATATATGGATTTCAACTTTTATCCTTGTTATGATATTTTCTCATATATAAACTATTATTCATTATAACCTTCGAAAAAAGTCACTACCAACATAACCAATTTTTAAACCCACCATTCATTTCCATTTAAAATTTTGAATCAAAATTCTAGAAAAGGTTTAACACTTTAGTAAATAAACTTCAAAACTAAAGCCCAATCAAGTAGCATTAGACCTATGTTTTCATTGTTTAATAAGCTATGTCGCATCAAGTAATTTGTTCATCAATAATACTAGAAGTTTAACAATCATGTCAAACTTTTCCACTATTGCTTTGACATTTTCCTTTTATTTGAAAATGTTTATTTCCCCATATAACATACGGGATTTTAAGAGGCCTTTTTGAACCACAAACTAAACTCGTAGAACAACTAAGAGGTGGCATAGTCTCAAGATTACTTATAGAAGCAACAACATTCTATATCGATGGGTTTACCTTGGGTAATGAGGGTGGATTAACTTTTATTGGCATTTTCAAGATTTGATCATTAGGGGGCTCTATATCCACTTAAATCTTGGGGCATTTCACCCCAACCATCATTGTTGTTTGTAGAAATGATAAGTAGATGTTCTATGAAACCAACCACCAACAAAAATTTCACTGTAAAGTAGACCCAATGTTTTCACTATTTCTATTAAACAAAACATATCCATAATCAACAACACAATAAATAACTTTTATTGGATAAAATGTTCTAGAATCAATCATTGATTCAAAAGTAAATGATCATTCTTAATTTTAATCATGTCCTCGATCAAATAACCTTGACCACAACCCCTCTTTTCACATCAAAACTTCATGTTATGAAGCCAGACCACAACCCCTCTTTTCACATCAAAACTTCGTATTATGAAACCATGAAAAAACAATTAAACCAAAAACCAAATACAACTTACCACACAAAAATTCAAATAACAACAATTTTAAACTTAACATATAAAATGCAAGTTGATCAACTCAACATTAACTTTGATTAAAGGTAACACCCAAAACTAGACTTTCATTATGTCTTCAATACTTAATTAACATAACTCAACTCCTACACTTCATACATTAACACCATGAGCTTGATAACAGCATCAAATACTAAAGCTAACATTATATATTAATGCATCCACTACGTCCAATTTTCTCACACGATTTTAACTAAGTGCTAAATCTTCACCATACACCCTGTATCTTTGCACTTATTGAAGTAAATTCTTGCCCATTTCAACGTTAACTTCATTGCCAAGCTTCTTCCATAGCTAAGCCTTCATTGCCAGCACACGGTCCAACTTTTAAAACATCGTTTGTCATATGGATCGCACTATTTAAACTATGTCAAAGCCATAAACAGATATGGACTTGGGCAATAAGAACAAGTCGTTTGTTAATGTTGTCAACTTAGTGCATTTGAGTTCCAGGTTGACTTAGGCTTTATGATTAATTTATTTAAAAAAAAAAATATATATATATATATATATATATATATATATATATATATATATATATATATATATATATATATTCATTATTATAGACATCACTTTTAACGTAATCACTAATAAGTGATTTTATCTATAAATCAAATATTTATTTAAAATACATAAATTATAAAATAAATTAAATATTTATTTAAAATATATAAATTATAAGATAAATCAAATATTTATTTAAAATATATAAATTATAAGATCTTTGTGATTGAAATAAAGCATTGCAAAATATTTAATAGAATATGGAGCGTTTATTTCATTTAATTGATTAAGATTTATTTATAAATATTGTTCCATGTTAATAAAATATGAAAAGAGTTTGTTTTTAAAAAGTGATGTTCTATTTGTCTATTTATTAATTAGGTTGTGTTTGTTTATTTTTTAAAATATTTTAATTTTGTTGTTGTGATGTGTGTTATGTTTTTTTATATTTTAGTGTTTTTTTCTCCAATAACATAATATCATATTTGTAAGTTATTTATAAGTTTTTTTTTATCTTTTCAATAACATTTTTAGTTGAAAATAATAGAGATTTTTTTTTTAATTTTTTTAAGTTAGGAATTGAATAGAATGGTGTCCAACATTCTTACAAACTCACAAAGCCATTAGAGACAATTTGATAGTGAGAAGTTTAATCTTTGGAAGTTGAGGATGGAAATGTTGTTGGTGGAGGCTCACGTGACCACATATTTAGCAATGGTGGGAAGAAGGGATTTCAAAAATCAGTATGTTACAAGTATGTTGTTTAGGTTGATTTTACACAAGCTCAAGTATGTTGTTTAGGTTGATTTTACACAAGCTCCTCCTACATTGCCACTCACAAATGTGGTATGTCATGTAAGTGGAAGTAGTTTTGTGACAAGTAGTGTGGATTTCAAGGATCGTGGTGAAACACCAAGCTACAATGATGAAGTAAAAGATGGATAGTTATGAACAACATCAAATAATAATGGATTGGTATGGACGTGAACTAGAATAGTTGATTGAGCATCATATGTCGATAAACAAAATTAAATTGGAAGTTGATTATATTGTTAGTGTGTCAACAACAATTGCACTACCACCACCTACACTTGAGTATATCCCTAAACCACTTAGATACATTTTGTTTTAGAGTTTTCATTATGAGAAATTAAGGTGGCAATTATGTATGAGAGTAAATGTTGAACTTTTGAGAAAAAAGATTCATTGTATATTAACTTATGATGATGTCTTAAGTTTAATATATTAACTTATGATGATGTCTTAAGTTTAATTTTACTCTAACAATGTATTTTCCAAAGAAATTTTAGACTACTAGGGAGACCACTAAATGTGATATCATCTAAGATTTCAATGGCTCTTATAGGGAGCCTATTACCCCTCATGAATAAGATGCTCAAGTTTCTTTATAATCCTATCGTGGATACAAATAATTTTTTGTCATTTATATCTTCTTGATGTATACTAAAATAATTTTGAATAAAATCTATATTTGTGTGATGCAACCAAAGTATTTTATAGTTTTTACTATTATTTTGTAAACAATATTTTATTAACTCTTATAAATAATCAATTTTCTAATATTGGTATGAATTATTTTTATATAATACACATCTAATTAAAGAAAATGGATATTCAAAATTTATTAATGTTTATAGTTATATCACTTTCATTCCAAATATATTTCTCATGAAACTAATCTAGTTAATTAATCAATGATTATCAAATAATTCATCCATGTCGATCTTATGTGATTTATATTTTTGTCCAAAAAAAATGTAAAATTGTTTTGGGACTAGCCTCCACTTATCATGATGTAGTTGATGTGCCTTAACCCTACCTAGGAGAAAGTGAAACAATAAAACATTCAATTCAAAATCCTTTGGCTAAAATGTCACGAGTGATGGTATCTATTCTTCCAAAGGAATGCCAAACACTTGAACTTTTTCCCCAACTTTTCTTTGTACATTGGCACGTCCACAAACACAAGCACAAACATCATGATTTTCATTGAAGAGAATTCAACTTTAGTGGGAGGGAATATCATTGCCCCACTTTCACTAATTCGATAAGCCACCATTAACATAAACAATATTTTATTAATTGTTGTTAATATCCAATTTTTGAATATATGGATATATTGTTTTTTGACTAACATGTATGCACTTAAGTATTCAATGTGGGAATTGTTATCCCCCCTTGAAAATGTATTCGTGCATTTTACATTTTCATGGGCATTTCTTCTCTCACCAAAATAGTAGGGATCATGGAGTCAAGTAGTACTTTACTACAGAGCCTTGTTCCTAGGACAACATGGGACCGCACTTGGCATAGTGGAGGAAGGAAGCAATCAAGAACGAACACCCTACTTTAGGAGAGGTCCAAAGTGTGGTTTATGGTGAGATTAGGGTCAAAGATAGCCTAAGGAGGTGAACGCAAAGGCATTAATGAGAATTAAGAGCTGAATATCTTCTTCAAGGAGATGGCTAAAACATTTTGAATATAAGAGACTCCTATATTTAATGTTTTTTTTCAACATTAACTCAATGTTTAAAATGACAAATAAACATTGGAACAGATTGTACCAAATGTCAAATAAACATCAAAAAGTGTTGGTGCATTTCCGACACTATGCTAGTCGAATAAGATATGTCAACCTAACAGTGTAAAGAACAAGGATTTTTTCATAATATGTCAATTTACCTACATTTAGTCAACACATATTCAACATTAATAGACATCATTCCAACGATGAAAAGAAAGCTTGGTAAATCCAACTACATCACTTAAGAGACATTACGCTAACAAATACTTACCAAACTATGTCACGTTCATATTGGATAACCAATGTTACACTAACTCAAATAGACATCGTTGTTGAAGTGTCAACCCATAGTCAATGTTAGGCATGTCAAATAATCGATACAATATTTCCAAAACACATCAAATATATGTTGAATAACGAATGTCAGTTTTTTTTGTAACGAAAAAAATATTAAATTGAAGCCTTTAATGCCTCCTCAAGGATCTTTGGCTCCATTCATTATCTTCAATGATTTTGTTGGTTCCAAAAATCACTTGAGCTACCTTAATTGGCATATCTAACTTCCCAAGGTTTACTCCATATGCATTGTAGGTAAGTGCCATGTCTAAATGGTCATTTATCAATAGAGGTACTCCATGTGGCTCTGAAGCTTTCAAACATTCCTCAATTGCATCGTGGATGTCTTAGTTTTCAACCTCTTTCTCTCTATAAGAAAAACCATTAAAATAAGCCTTGATTTTGTGAGTCCACTCTACCTGAAGCAACTTAATCAAGATAAGAGTGAAGGATTCAAAATATTTAGTGATTTACAAACCTCAATTGTATGATTGTTTCCCCCCCTTCAATAGTAACCCCGACAACCTCAACTGAGATAAAACAACCCCATTTGTTATTCATCCCATAATTTGTTACAACATACAAAAAAATATCACTTGGCTTGAATATTATTTTAGTTGTGTTATTTTTTGTATCGGTGAACTTGAAGAAGTGATTAAAATGTCCTTGAGGTCCATTTCCAATCAATATTTCTCGACTACATTCAAGAGATTCTTCAAAAAATGTTTTGATCCCTGTACAATTTTGATCAATAATAAAAGTTTACAATCAAAGCCATAGTTACCATTTCCGTACTTAATTTTTCTACAAAAATGTTCATTAAATATTCTTAGTTGTAACACCTTCCTTTAACGATCATTTTATTTTCCTTTATACTAAGCATCTCCCTACACCTTTCAACATTTCCCTCGTTAAACACCTTTGTGAAGATGGCTACTAGCTAGTCTTCAATTTTACAATACATCACTTTCATTTCATTGCTCAATATCCCCTTCAACGCCAACCTTCATATATGAAAGGAATTGTTGGTAATGGCCATGCTAAACCTCAAGGATTTGATCCTATATAACATGCTACAAGAAATAGGTGTGAAAATGTCTCATAGTATGGTGTTTGGGACTTTTGACATTCTAGATTAAGGTGATGTGGGCATTACATATCTAAATTGTTGATATTATGGTATTTGTGGGAGGTATTAACCTCTACATGTAACCCTGAAAATACTAGAATATTCTGGGAAGCAAGAGAAACCTTAAAACATTGGATAATAACCCTAGGAGACAAGTCGT
The DNA here is from genome assembly GCA_000966675.3 of Picea glauca. Taxonomy (NCBI): domain Eukaryota; kingdom Viridiplantae; phylum Streptophyta; class Pinopsida; order Pinales; family Pinaceae; genus Picea; species Picea glauca. The sequence continues at coordinate 250 of JZKD02S0298231.1, read as the reverse complement.
CTCAAGAGAATATTTATTAGAGTTATTATCCTCCAGAAATAGAAGTCGACCCAGTTAGGTCACTTGAAGGACTATGAATAAGAGGGTGCTAGAGCTCATTTGTCACTCTCACTCTCACAACTGCATAAGACCAGTGGTGCGCAAGTTTGGAGAGGAGCTGCAATTGCAATTGCTGCAACTGGAATTTCGGTTTTGGCTTGGAATTTATCTTTGGTTATGGTTTGGACTTTCTTCCTGGTACGCTAGCTCT
>JZKD02S0298209.1:0-19988 GCA_000966675.3 Picea glauca | reverse complement strand
GAATATGTCATAGAGTACTGATGATCGCTTACCAATGGTCTTACCCTATCCTTACACTATACTTGATCAGACGATCAAGAGATATTTCGATGGATCTTATATCAATGACTAACATTAGTTTTTCAACTTCGGTCTTTAACGATTCAGACATGTTTTCCGGTAGGAGAAGTAGGATATCCCCAGAGGTTGTAATTACAGAGTGACATGGCATGATGACATCATTGTTGACATGGCACTGGATAAGTGGCTACCATGTGTTACCTTGATTCATGACTTTCGCATACGTAATGTGCCAACTATTCCTTAACACTTGTCACCAACTGATTGGGCCACATGTCATCTTTTTTTTTCTGCCACATGTCTCCCTCTTGGATCATAACTTTGCACTTCATGGCTTCGAGATTTTTTCACTTTATATCAACCTTCGATCATCGCCGAAGTTCCAAATATGTTTTTCCATTGTTTTATCTTTCCTTGTCTTGATCCGATGGCCTCTTTTTACTCTGGGACTTCGTGCCTTTGTCCCCGCTCATCCTATTCTTCCATCACTTCATCCAATGTTCTAGAATGATACCAAAATGGATCAACAGTTAGCGTTACTTCCAGACTTTAGGATTTCAAATCTTACCATATCCTTCCACTTTATGTCGATCAACGGTCGGTGGGATTTACCAGGTCTTCCTTTGATCAACGATCGACGAGAGATCATGACTTTGGGGATTTGGCCTTTGGGTATTCATACATGATTCAAACTTATTTTCACCAGAGTGGTAAACACAAAATTTGACCACCATTGGACCCGCCTATCCTCATCCAACGGTCACCATGCAATGCCCAGATCTGATGGCCCTTATTCACTTAGGACTTTGGGGGTTTCAAGACTTTGTGTCTTATGGGGTCTACTTATCTTGTCCTTCCACTTGGTTCCATCTAACGATCATGATAGATATCAAACTGATCTAATGGTTGAGAGATCACTTGAATTTCCTCCACAAAATATGATGGCTCTTATTTAATCTCTCTCGATATATGATTCTGGCTTGATCCAACTGTCCATAATGCTACTACTCCAGATATGATGATTGAGATTTAATCCTTCCCAATCTCTGACTTCACCTCAATTTGATGGTTGTCACGATTTGTATGGGATTTTAATCGACGGTTGACATATTTTTCGATTGTAACAAAGTTTCCTTACGATTCTTGAAGGGTTTCAGTGCTCTTCTCTTTGATCTGTTCATCGTTATTTCTCATGAGATTTTAATAACTATTTGTGCATTCTTTTATGCACTAATATTTAGTCGCTAACCCTCCCAAGATATTAATTTATTGTGCTTCACTACTCCTTCTGTACGTGGATTCTCTGCATGTTACCTTTCCTGAGATATAGGAACATAGGATCACTGTTGATCCTATTGTGATCAAAAGTGATAACGAATTGCTTCTTCCCCAAGATGATCTACCTCTGCCCCAAGGTGATCTTCCTTTTTCTCTGTTTATTGTACATGTTTGACTCATGTTTCCATCAATGACAACACACAATCAATAATGACAACAAAGGGTTTAGATCCAAAGTGGGTAGGGTATGTATACCTATGTAGACTTTAGCAATGAAATTGCTGCGTCGAGGGGGTCCTTTCTCCCACAAACAAGGGGGTCTCATACACCAATTTGGTGTCTGGGTTAGCTATGACCTTACAAATAGATTGCTACTACTACTACTACTACTACGATGTGTTCAATTGATTGAGGTAGAGTTGTTATCATAATAACATATATAATCTGAGTTTTATGAATTAAATAAAATTAGATCAAATTAATGGATTAAGCTACTAATTAGAGAATTTCAAATTGATTTCAAACACTTCGAAGAATATAAAATCTTTATCATTAACCATATTGGTTAATGAATATTGAATAATAAGATGACGGAAAAATAAGAAATCTTAAAGTTATAATAAAATCTTACAATTGTATCTTGAATTAAATTAAATTGTGCATTTTTTAACAATTGCAAGGATAATGTTAAGGAATGTGTTAAATGATTAAGTTTTTTTTTACATTGAGTGACATTTTTAATGGACAATATAAGAAAAGGATTGAGACATCTTTACAAGAAAGAGTTAACAAAATTATTACCTAGATCGAAGGACATGATTTAATGGGGGTTAATACCTAGCTTGAAGGACATGATTTAATGGGGGTTAATAAAATATTATGTTAGAATAGTTGGGGATGTTTTAATTCTTAACTGTTGATTATATATATTTTTTCTTGAGGATGACCTTGTGGTTAGCTAAATGAAGTGAAAAAAGTAAGTAATTCATGGCATAAGTATTAATGGAAAATAAAATGCAAGGGTGAATCATGTCTAATAAGACGAAATAAGATGGATCCATGGGGATTATTTAGGCATATTGATAGATTATATGGACTACAATATTGCTCCAAGGACATTGCTTCTCAAGAGGGGAAGAATGATAACATAGTGAATTGATTAAATCGAAACAAACAACACAATCTTCGTCTAGATTTATTCCATGGTTATTCTTTATGGTTACTAAGAGTTAAATGGTGTAAATACATGATTTTCTTAGGATAAAAAATGCATCAAATAACATAATTATTATAATACGCTAAATTAGCCTAGGTAACCTGAGGATGTAAAGAAGACACTAACTATATAGGCAAAATGTGGTGAAATTATAATTGATCAAATTAAGAAAAGGTTCATCCTTGAAATCCAAGGATCAAAGCCACAATCCCCTATAGTGTTCCTTTAATGGAAGCACGTCTTCTTCCTCTTGAAGAAAAAGCTCTCATTGGTTTCAAAGAAAACAAAAACAAGAAGCATGAAATGATGAGAAGAAAAATTAGATTAGTCTCAAAAGAAGACTTATGGGTTGAGACATGAATTGCTTGATTATAGTAGCATAGTATGCATATCAGTCTTTTATCCCAAGTAATGAGATTTTGGTGGCGATACCCTTCCAATAAGTACACTAGATTTTCGCTTTCAACCTTGGATTATCCACCTTGTTGTGGATGAAAAGTTGTACTTCTTTAGTTTGATGTCCATCAAAGTCTAGAGTGTGGACCAGAAATTGCTTAGGAATTTATTCTTCATCACATATAATAGAATAGACATTTTATATGGTTTAAAAAGGCTAATATAGATGAGTCTAGTTGAAAATATGAAGTCTGTGCTTATTTCAAGTTTTGGATGATTTAAGGCATGCCAGTAAAAGACACTAATATTTTTAGTGTTGAATTCACCGAATTTCACTATGGGGGAAAGAATACATGACTAGAGATTGTGGCTCTAGATGATGGGGTTTATATGAAATTCAATAGTGTATTCAGACAAGGAAAATATATGAAAACTTTAGCATATTGATAATGTGACTATTCCCGTAAATTGTTATTGGAAAACAAATTGTATCTTGATGAGAACATGCATTCATAGTAATAATGATCCTCTTTATAGTTAGCTTGGGCTGGAAAACTTAACTAGGTAGATCCATGTATGATGGATGTTTTGATGATATTTCTTGCATTAGATATAAAAGATAGTATTCACTATTTATTTATGCAGGCTAATAAATTTGATTCTATTGATGAATCATGATAAGAACACTCATGATGTTATTACTGCTCTACATGTGATATGTGTTGAGATGGTTATTGTATTCATGATGTTATGTTACCTTAAGAGCCTATAGTATTTACATATGATGTTATGTGATTCCATTTAATTTTGTTGATAAAAGACTATGTCTTTGATAAAGATGTGTTGAGATGATGATCATATTCATAATGTTATGCGATGATGTTAGGATAACACGTGGTTCCATTTATTATGTGATATATTTGATAAAGATATGTTGATCTTATGATCTTGTGATAATATCTTTTGATTTCATGACATGATGTAATTGTATGAAATTATTTTATGATAAGATGTTTTATGATGACATGCATGAACATGGGGTGATGAAAATGATGTTGTATCACTAGTAAATTTGGGTCATTTTGCGATGACCATTTTGACACTCTTGCAACGTTTTGTCATGGATATTGCGACGAATCTTGGGCCCCTCAAATGTTTCTTCACATGCCGTAGGAAGTGTGATGAACCTGAGATAACATCGCAAGAGCGACGTAAAAGGACATTGTCGCAAGAGAGACGACCATCGGTATGTGTCACAAGAGAGACGACCAATGATGATTGCCGCAAGAACGAAAACCAAGGATTGGCATCACAAGAGTGACAACCAGAGTAGTTGTTGCGATGAACTATTCCAGTATAAGGTATCGTCAATGGTAACCATACTTCGTCTCTCTTGCGATGACCGTAGTAGTTATTGCAATGAACTATCAATACTATCAACGATCCCCTTCATCGCAAGAGCGACGTCGTGTCGATAGTTACGACGAAATATCAATACTATCAACGATGCTATTCATTGCAAGAGAAACGACCTATCTTATTTTATGCGATGAACAATTCATCGTAATAGCGAAAAAGTATCGATAATTGTGATAGACCATCAATACTATCGATGATGCTCTTTGTCGCAAGATAAACGACCTATCCTAGTTTCTATGACGAACTATTCGTCGCAATAGTGACAAAGTGTCGATAATTGCGGTGAACTATCTATACTATCTACGAACTTAATCGTCGCAAGAGAGAAGAAATCTATCTATTTAAAAAAATAATAATAAATAAGGTGGTGGTTGTTTTTGTGCCCAGTTTTTAGTTGAATCGCCATTTTTGAGTTGTGGGAAAATAAATATTCCCCTAATGTTACTTTGTAACACTGGAAAATTTGGTGAGAGTGGGCTTGAATTTACTGTTTTAAGGTCTCTTCTAGGCCTGACTATGAGCCTTGATGCAAGAAACTGGGCTAGAATAGAGGGTGACCATCACAGTGGTGCACTTCTTGATACTGGTGTAGAAGGAGAGTGGGATTCACTTTCAATTTTTGCACCCCAGGTCGTTTTACACAGTCTTGATGACCTCTGAATGTACTGTGATTCCTTTGATGTAAAATATGTTTTCTTTTCAGTAGGAATTGCAATATCTTGAGATGGTCTCAACTGGCTTAAGCTGGGAAAGGTTTTAGAGGGTGGGCTACCTGGGTATTTTGATGAGCTTGGTATCACAACCCGACATGTGATCAACAATAAAAATGGAAATGGATATTTGATTGCATATGAGGGTGTTGTTGTAGATGGAAACATAAGTATTGAAATAAAATAGTCCTATGATGTCTTGAAAAATTGGAAGCAATGTCAAAATAAACCAGTGTTTAGGCCTGCACCAATCCTTAATGCAATATGGGATAGCAAAGGAGTTGGATCTCCCTGTTTAGTGCACATGGATGATAATGAGTGGAGGATTTATTACCAAGGTATGTGAATGAAAGGAAAAAAATGAATTGGATTGGAAAAATGTATAGATGGTTGTTATAACCTTAAATTGCACCATACATGCATACCTGGCATCAAGCCCTCTTACTTGATATTTTTGCCAAGCCTTCACTGAGCAACTCTTCTTAAAAACCACATTTTTGAAGATGTACACACCCTGCACCACTACTGCCCGCACACACACTTGCTGCACCACTACAACTCCCGTACGTACACTAGATACACCATTACAACCCATGTATACCCACAAATGTTGCAAAAATTAAAAAGTTGCAAGGAATTCGTTGAGATTATGGGCTATTGGGTAGTTTTCCAACTGTCCCACCACCTATAGCCCGTCACCCAACTGAATAAACATCATTTTGTCATATAAAAGGAGGTGTTGGGGTCTCATTCCTAAGAGAAACATAAGAACAGTGAAACTCTTCCCGTTTCACATCCCCTCCTTGCCCCAAGAATTTGCAGCCACCTTGTGAGTTTTGTTCCAGAATTACCCATTCTTTCCTTTTTCCTCCATTATAAGCCTATGGAATTTACCTAGAGAGAAGTGTGAGAGGAGAAAGATACGTGGAAGCGTAGTTGGAACTTGGTGAAGAGGATCCTGAACCAGGTTTGAGGAGAAATCACTGATCTCATTGTAAGTAAACTTTGTGATATCAATAAAAGGAATACTTTTTCTGTCCCGCAATATGATGTGTTCAATATTTATGTTTGATTTATGTTTTATACTGACATATAACCCACTAATTCATATATGAGATACATGTTCGTAGTTTCTTGTTTGTCTTTTTGTGAATGCAGGTCAGCCTTGGGAGGAGACTTGCAGTCGAGGAGCAATCGAACGCGAAAGGATCGACACCAGACGCAGAGTTTAAGGTAGAGTTACCTGATCCTTTTTACTTTGAATTTCTTGTATGAATGTGGGGCATATTTGGGGTAGTCTAAAGAGTAGGAGACTTTTAGATGGTTATATCTTCCTACATGTTGAACCCTAGTGTAGTCCATAAGGGGTTTTCCCACTATAGCAGAAATGACGACCATACTGGGGAAACCTCTAGGGTTTTAGGGGGTTTTATGGGTGTTTTAATTGGTTTGATTACCTTTTTTGAGTTTCTGTAAGTTGTTGAGTCTTTAATGGATTTTGGTCTTCCATACCAGTTCTCCCTACCTTGTCAGCCTAATTGTTATTTTTCTTTTTTTTGAGAAGTTACAGAGGTGTACACAGCCTGCAGTGGGTCTGCACGCGTGCATACATGCCCTACCTTTAGACAACCCACATACATACGTAGGCTACTTAAGTGTCAGTAGCATGCCTGTGTCAAGAAGCTTTTTCCTTAAGAAGGGGCAGTCAACCTCTTCCCTGTTTGAATTCTGAATTCTCAGGGGTTTCTTGATTTAGTACTGGTCTCTGTAGTTACAGTCTTTAGCCTGGGTTTGACGTTAGTTTTCTTATTCTTTTAAAATATTGCTTGTGTTTTCTTTGAAAGGGTTTGAGACGAATTTATGAGTATTTTATGATAAGCCTATTTAGTATCGTCAGTGACTCCCTGCAATCTGTAGTAGACCAGAAGTCAATTTTTGGTCTTGTCTTGTCTTCACTTTTTCCCTTTTACTTGCTTTAGAAGAAAATAAAAATAAGTTATTTCAAGTTTCTTATTTTGAAGCATAAAAATTAGAATAAAAGATTTCATTTCTTTGTTTGGTTAAGTAGTTGGGTTAGTTTTCTTTACTTGTTAGGAGAAAGCGTTCTTTTCTTTAAGTTCTTTACTGAATGTTTAGAACTTTAAGTAGCTCGTAGTCGAGTGGAATTTAGTTTTATGTTTTCCTTTTAAAAGATCTTAGAAAAAAAGTAATTACAAAAATTTGGTTAAAGAGTTTAAATTTACAAATCTTTATTTGTCAAAAAGAATTAATTTTGCTTTCAGTTTCATTTACAGCTCTTCTCTTTCATCTCTCAAAACACACCACTAGTTTCATTGTCGCTTCCTTGACTCAAAACAAGCCACTTAAAATTAACACTAATTTAAAATTTACTAGACTTTATGTTTGTAGGGTCCATCAACTAGTCTAGGCTAGAGCCTTGATTTAGGTTGGAGAGAAAACTCTTCAAGGCTATAAAACAAACATATGAGTCTATGTTAGGGAGTGTAAAAAGTCAAGTAAACATGAAAGTTATCCGGGACCCCCCTCTAATACAAGGGCTAAACACAAGGTCGCGTGAGGAAAGGTAGTGGAGATAAGCACTCCAAAGTTGGAACAAGCGTAGTGGGGAACACATATAGAGGACTTGTCTTGGGATTCTATTGATCGCATTTGCCACAGAGCTTCATGGGTCTTGAATTTGTTTGAGGTCCTCAGTCATCTTCCAAAAAAATTTCTTTCGATACCCTCGATAGGTTTTGGGCTTGATACCTTGCTCATTGCGGTCCTCCCGACTCTTGATTGTACTCGCCTGGTGATTGTTCACAAGATGACAACCTAGTTGCCTTTATTTTAGGTACTTACATAGGTGACTACGGGGGTATACCACGATACCTAGGGTAGATATCGGGCCCCATTTTGCAGAGTATACCCAGAGGGTGCTTCCGTGTTCGAGTTGCACTTGCACTGGTAAGTTACTCTAGTGTTGGCTGGTGTAACTATTCTTCCAACTAGTTAGTGGTTTGCTTGCTTTATATCATAGGAAATTCTCTAGTGTATGCTTGGTATTCAACGCTAAAAAATCCTTACTGCTTCGTTGATCTTCTCACACAGTGGAATATCAAGAGCCTCGNGTGATCAACAATAAAAATGGAAATGGATATTTGATTGCATATGAGGGTGTTGTTGTAGATGGAAACATAAGTATTGAAATAAAATAGTCCTATGATGTCTTGAAAAATTGGAAGCGATGTCAAAATAAACCAGTGTTTAGGCCTACACCAATCCTTAATGCAATATGGGATAGCAAAGGAGTTGGATCTCCCTGTTTAGTGCACATGGATGATAATGAGTGGAGGATTTATTACCAAGGTATGTGAATGAAAGGAAAAACATGAATTGGATTGGAAAAATGTATAGATGGTTGTTATAACCCTAAATTGCACCATACATGCATACCTGGCATCAAGCCGTCTTACTTGATATTTTTGCTAAGCCTTCACTGAGCAACTCTTCTTAAAAACCATATTTTTGAAGATGTATGCGCCCTGCACCACTACTACCCTCACACACACTTGCTGCACCACTACAACTCCCGTACGTATACTAGCTACACCATTACAACCCATGTATACCCACAAATGTTGCAAAAATTAAAAAGTTGCAAGGAATTCGTTGAGATTATGGGCTATTGGGTAGTTTTCCAACTGTCCCACCGCCTATAGCCCGTCACCCAACTGAATAAACATCATTTTGTCATATAAAAGGAGGTGTTGGGGTCTCATTCCTAAGAGAAACATAAGAATAGTGAAACTCTTCCCGTTTCACATCCCCTCCTTGCCCCAAGAATTTGCAGCCACCTTGTGAGTTTTGTTCCAGAATTACCCATTCTTTCCTTTTTCCTCCATTATAAGCCTATGGCATTTACCTAGAGAGAAGTGTGAGAGGAGAAAGATACATGGAAGCGTAGTTGGAACTTGGTGAAGAGGAGCCTGAACCAGGTTCGAGGAGAAATCACTGATCTCATTGTAAGTAAACTTTGTGATATCAATAAAAGGAATACTTTTTCTATCCCGCAATATGATGTGTTCAATATTTATGTTTGATTTATGTTTTATACTGACATCTAACCCACTAATTCATATATGAGATACATGTTCGTAGTTTCTTGTTTGTCTTTTTGTGAATGCAGGTCAGCCTTGGGAGGAGACTTGTAGTCGAGGAGCAATCGAACGTGAAAGGATCGACACCGGACGCAGAGTTTAAGGTAGAGTTACCTGATCCTTTTTACTTTGTATTTCTTGTATGAATGTGGGGCATATTTGGGGTAGTCTAAAGAGTAGGAGACTTTTAGACGGTTAGATCTTCCTACATGTTGAACCCTAGTGTAGTCCATAAGGGGTTTTTCCACTATAGCAAAAATGACGACCATACTGGGGAAAACTCTAGGGTTTTAGGGGGTTTTATGGGTGTTTTAATTGGTTTGATTACCTTTTTTGAGTTTCTGTAAGTTGTTGAGTCTTTAATGGATTCTGGTCTTCCATACCAGTTCTCCCTACCTTGTCAGCCTAATTGTTATTTTTCTTTTTTTTGAGAAGTTACAGAGGTGTACACAACCTGCAGTGGGTCTGCACGCGTGCATACATGCCCTACCTTTAGACAACCCACATACATACGTAGGCTGCTTAAGTGTCAGTAGCGTGCCTGTGTCAAGAAGCTTTTTCCTTAAGAAGGGGCAGTCAACCTCTTCCCTGTTTGAAGTCTGAATTCTCAGGGGTTTCTTGATTTAGTACTGGTCTCTGTAGTTACAGTCTTTAGCCTGGGTTTGACGTTAGTTTTCTTATTCTTTTAAAAGATTGCTTGTGTTTTCTTTGAAAGGGTTTGAGACGAGTTTATGAGTATTTTATGATAAGCCTATTTAGTATCGTCAGTGACTCCCTGCGATCTGTAGTAGACCAGAAGTCAGTTTTTGGTCTTGTCTTGTCTTCACTTTTTCCCTTTTACTTGCTTTAGAAGAAAATAAAAATAAGTTATTTCAAGTTTCTTATTTTGAAGCATAAAAATAAGAATAAAAGATTTCATTTCTTTGTTTGGTTAAGTAGTTGGGTTAGTTTTCTTTACTTGTTAGGAGAAAGCGTTCTTTTCTTTAAGTTCTTTACTGAATGTTTAGAACTTTAAGTAGCTCGTAGTCGAGTGGAATTTAGTTTTATGTTTTCCTTTTAAAAGATCTTAGAAAAAAAGTAATTACAAAAATTTGGTTAAAGAGTTTAAATTTACAAATCTTTATTTGTCAAAAAGAATTAATTTTGCTTTCAGTTTCATTTACAGCTCTTCTCTTTCATCTCTCAAAACACACCACTAGTTTCATTGTCGCTTCCTTGACTCAAAACAAGCCACTTAAAATTAACACTAATTTAAAATTTACTAGACTTTATGTTTGTAGGGTCCATCAACTAGTCTAGGCTAGAGCCTTGATTTAGGTTGGAGAGAAAACTCTTCAAGGCTATAAAACAAACATATGAGTCTATGTTAGGGAGTGTAAAAAGTCAAGTAAACATGAAAGTTATCCGGGACCCCCCTCTAATACAAGGGCTAAACACAAGGTCGCGTGAGGAAAGGTAGTGGAGATAAGCACTCCAAAGTTGGAACAAGCGTAGTGGGGAACACATATAGAGGACTTGTCTTGGGATTCTATTGATCGCATTTGCCACAGAGCTTCATGGGTCTTGAATTTGTTTGAGGTCCTCAGTCATCTTCCAAAAAAATTTCTTTCGATACCCTCGATAGGTTTTGGGCTTGATACCTTGCTCATTGCGGTCCTCCCGACTCTTGATTGTACTCGCCTGGTGATTGTTCACAAGATGACAACCTAGTTGCCTTTATTTTAGGTACTTACATAGGTGACTACGGGGGTATACCACGATACCTAGGGTAGATATCGGGCCCCATTTTGCAGAGTATACCCAGAGGGTGCTTCCGTGTTCGAGTTGCACTTGCACTGGTAAGTTACTCTAGTGTTGGCTGGTGTAACTATTCTTCCAACTAGTTAGTGGTTTGCTTGCTTTATATCATAGGAAATTCTCTAGTGTATGCTTGGTATTCAACGCTAAAAAATCCTTACTGCTTCGTTGATCTTCTCACACAGTGGAATATCAAGAGCCTCGTTGGTTGTGAAGGCTTCTGGGCCTACCATTGGTTAATTTGGAGCCACCACCACCACCGTTATGAAGAAGACTTGACCAACAAGGTTCATTTGAGGCGACTGGGTCGCAAGAAACTATGCCTGAGCCATCTCCAAGAGGATAACTCTTGTATCCGGAGGAACCAACTATTTTTGATCTTGGAGAGGAAGCTCTCGGTCTATATAACCCTCCAATCACTGACTTGTTGGCACCCATCATGGTACAAGTTGTCCCCCCAAGGGTAACACATTACCAACGTCAGATAGTCCTGCAAGTAGTGATGGAAGAAAATGCTGCTACTTCATCAGGGAGTCCTCACACTCCCTCTATGGTTGCCACCACTAGGGGCATTCCACCTCCTAATTCACCTTCACAGGTCTAGACCACTATGGTATTGACTGCCTCTACTTCAAGAAGTGGTAAGATTCCATCTATGGTGGCGATCACTGCACCATTCACACATAGTGCGACGGATCCTCCGTTTTCATACGGGATGCCCGGATTTGATATGAACTCGGTCCTAACCTAATCCACCCTACAGACCATGGGTCTGGGCTTAGGGAGCTCAAACGCTCCTCTGCAAGGGTCCATGGGGGGTATCTCATCCCCCTATAACACTTTCCTTTATGACAGAGGCCACATACCTCCTTTGTTCCCTTCGCTTGACGACGCTTCTCAACAACCAATCTGGTTAAACATGAACTACAACTTGTTAAGAGTAGCTAGTAAAGGACATTCTTCCAACACCATGTCGGTGGGTTCTTTTCCATTCTCTTTTTTCGGCACGTTTGGTAACAAATCATTCTCGTTAGCTTCCATCTCAGCTGGGGGAAACCCTAGTTTTGGACAACAAAATCATGCGCATGGTACTATTCATGCACAAGGGGAAAACACCTCTCAAGGACCCTGGAATCCATGGTAGGGATTAATCCCCTCGTTAGGGATGCCAACTGGGGGAAACCCCTTCCATGGTCAATGGAACCCTGGGCAAGGCTCAGTACCTATGCCCATCGGATCGGCATGGGGCAACCCTTTCCAAAACCTTTGGAACACAACGTCAAGAGCAATCCTTTCCCAAACCTCAACGTCCTACTATGGGAGCCAGTTGATGACATCTCAACAAGTGTAGTATATAAATGCTGACCAAGGCCATGGTTTTTACTAGAACCCTGGTCAATAGCCTAACTTTTCCTGGAAACTTGGTGCCAGCCAAATTCCAGGCTCCTTTCCTCTTGTACATAGTCAACAACCCAAGCTACCTTTTTTGGAAACATTGCATTTTCCAGACTTGTCAAGATTGTTAAACAACCCAATCTATCATGATCCGCGTTGGCCTCCCATGCCGACCAAGTTGCCCTCGGACATTCTGAAGTTCGAAGGTAAGCCTAACGAAGATCCAGACGATCATGTGACCACCTTTCACCTATGGTGCTTGTCCAACTTGTTGAGATACACCTCCGTACAATTGTGTCTCTTTCAACGCACTCTTATTAGGAATGCCATGAAATGGTACATCGAGCTCGACCAATCAAGATACTCTACTTTTAGCAAATTGGCAATGGTTTTTCTAAACCATTTTTAATTACCTATGAGATACGATATCGACATCTAATTGCTCGCCAAATTTGAGCAAAAAAAGGATGACCATATCTTGGATCACATCCGAGAATGGTGGTGTTGGAAGAGTTTGATAAAAGTATGAGTTCCACCAACATTCCTGCTAGAGTGGTTCCTTAAGTCTTTGGTACCCTAATTATCCAAGGACGTTGCAACATCGGGGGTATTTTCAGAGGAAGAGGTGATAATGAGAGCTCAATAGCTAGAACTGATATACTCTCAATTTGGTTTACTTTATGAATTTTTGCCAGATGCACCATGATATATCCTTGACAAGACCATACACAAGTCTGGACCACACGCCGATGGCATCATTGGTTCAACACAAGAAAATCCCACTGATCAATTGTCGAATCAATTGCAACAATTGACACCTAAACCCTGGTTCAACTGCTTCCCCTACTCAAATGTTAGATGTACAAAATGTGCAATTGACAAACCCGAAGGCCAACCAACAGCCTGACGGAAAGAAGAAATAATGAAAGAAGGATAAGGGGGATAAGAAACCCACCAACAATGATGGAAAGGGAAAAATAGAGAAAATAAAGTCGAAGTATCCATGCAACCTTTGCATGGAAGACTACCCAACTCACCTGTGCCCTTGACTTGCGGAGGCCCAAAAGTCACTGGTGCAACAAAAACATGTTGTGTTAACGAACCCATTTTCTTATGGGAAAAATTTAACTCAAGCTTCTTCGAGTGCAGATGGGGGCAGTCAAGGACCCCCCTCTGTCTTCTAGTAATCCTTTGTCTACGAATGTGTATATGATGAAAGGTGACTCCTACATAGCGACTAGGACACACGATTATGGAATGCTTGAAACTTCTAAGAAGGGTAAAGAAGCCATAAACCCATCTGTTCCTCTCCAGATTGAGAAGACGATGGGAGAAAAAATGACACACATCCCAAAAGGGGCGATCAAGAAAGCTTCACATAATCCAAACGCGAGGGCCGCCCAAAATTACTCTGTGGTGTAGGATTTGTCACAAACCCCTTACGCGATGTCTGCTTTTGAGGTCCTCTAGAGCTTCCCTTCGCAGAGAAAGGATTTGATAGCTACCTTAAGATCTACTGAGACCTGTAATATGGCAATGATCATGCTTGATATGACCGAATTGAAGCCTCATATCCCATATCATGTTGCGTTTCAGATAGTAGTGGTCCACCCCACGAAATATTTTACTTGGAATTTTTTTTTGCATGGTGGTTGATGAGGGTGCCTCGACATGCGTGATGTCGTTGGCATGTTGGAAGGCCATTGGCCAAACCATTTTGTCTCCATCACCTACTCTGCTTACTGCTTTCGACGGTTGTTCTTTCATACCACATGGAATCATCCCTTCTTTCCCCATGTAGTTAGGAGGGAAGACCGTGTGTGTCGAAGTTGAAGTGGTCGATGCACCTCTCAACTACAAATTGTTGTTATGAAGGATTTGGACATATTCCATGCATGCAGTGGTTGCCACAATTTTTTGGGTCTTGTTGTTTCCACACGAGGGTTGAATCATGACCATTGATCAATTGTCCTTCTCCAGGCCTGACCCTTCATCAGGGGCATCCACGGTCTCGATGATTGATAACCCACAACCCGATGTCATCAATGTGGGGGTTGGTTTGTGCCCACCTTTGATGGGTACGTTCGATTACCCACCTCCTTATGGTGATGTTAAGATGATATTGGATGTCCCTGACTATCCTAGGGCTGAGATTGTTCAAGTGTCATCGTTGCGTACGACTTACTTTACCGATCCGTGGACTCTTCCTTCCCCATCGACTTCAATGGAAGGTATAGGGCATTCTGGCATGTCCATGCCCTTGTCTACGATAAAATTTGTGTACTCTATAGTCCAACAAATTTCAACCAACCCCAATCCGACTCCCGTACAAGAGTTAAATCCAGTTCTTAAGCCTATTTGGGCTCAAGATTCCCTTGCCACTACCGATTCTTTAGACTTGGTATTGCCCTCTAACGAGGCGATTTTAGAGGCATTGAATGGTCCAGACAAACCCTGGGATGATCTCCATCATAGATCTTATTTCCTCCCATAGTTAAGAAGAATAGAGATAGGAGAATTCATGTTGACTATGACTGGAGATAGGTATTGTCCTATTAATTCTCTGGCTACGCACGTAGTTTATGTCGAGGGTAATATGGAAACCATCGCTGAAACGATACCTATTGAAATCTNAGAATAAAAGATTTCATTTCTTTGTTTGGTTAAGTAGTTGGGTTAGTTTTCTTTACTTGTTAGGAGAAAGCGTTCTTTTCTTTAAGTTCTTTACTGAATGTTTAGAACTTTAAGTAGCTCGTAGTCGAGTGGAATTTAGTTTTATGTTTTCCTTTTAAAAGATCTTAGAAAAAAAGTAATTACAAAAATTTGGTTAAAGAGTTTAAATTTACAAATCTTTATTTGTCAAAAAGAATTAATTTTGCTTTCAGTTTCATTTACAGCTCTTCTCTTTCATCTCTCAAAACACACCACTAGTTTCATTGTCGCTTCCTTGACTCAAAACAAGCCACTTAAAATTAACACTAATTTAAAATTTACTAGACTTTATGTTTGTAGGGTCCATCAACTAGTCTAGGCTAGAGCCTTGATTTAGGTTGGAGAGAAAACTCTTCAAGGCTATAAAACAAACATATGAGTCTATGTTAGGGAGTGTAAAAAGTCAAGTAAACATGAAAGTTATCCGGGACCCCCCTCTAATACAAGGGCTAAACACAAGGTCGCGTGAGGAAAGGTAGTGGAGATAAGCACTCCAAAGTTGGAACAAGCGTAGTGGGGAACACATATAGAGGACTTGTCTTGGGATTCTATTGATCGCATTTGCCACAGAGCTTCATGGGTCTTGAATTTGTTTGAGGTCCTCAGTCATCTTCCAAAAAAATTTCTTTCGATACCCTCGATAGGTTTTGGGCTTGATACCTTGCTCATTGCGGTCCTCCCGACTCTTGATTGTACTCGCCTGGTGATTGTTCACAAGATGACAACCTAGTTGCCTTTATTTTAGGTACTTACATAGGTGACTACGGGGGTATACCACGATACCTAGGGTAGATATCGGGCCCCATTTTGCAGAGTATACCCAGAGGGTGCTTCCGTGTTCGAGTTGCACTTGCACTGGTAAGTTACTCTAGTGTTGGCTGGTGTAACTATTCTTCCAACTAGTTAGTGGTTTGCTTGCTTTATATCATAGGAAATTCTCTAGTGTATGCTTGGTATTCAACGCTAAAAAATCCTTACTGCTTCGTTGATCTTCTCACACAGTGGAATATCAAGAGCCTCGCTGGTTGTGAAGGCTTTTGGGCCTACCACTGGTTAATTTGGAGCCACCACCGCCACCGTTATGAAGAAGACTTGACCAACAAGGTTCATTTGAGGCGACTGGGTCGCAAGAAACTATGCCTGAGCCATCTCCAAGAGGAGAACTCTTGTATCCGGAGGAACCAACTATTTTTGATCTTGGAGAGGAAGCTCTCGGTCTATATAACCCTCCAATCACTGACTTGTTGGTGCCCATCATGGTACAAGTTGTCCCCCCAAGGGTAACACATTACCAGCGTCAGATAGTCCTGCAAGTAGTGATGGAAGAAAATGCTGCTACCTCGTCAGGGAGTCCTCACACTCCCTCTATGGTTGCCACCACTAGGGGCATTCCACCTCCTAATTCACCTTCACAGGTCTAGACCACTATGGTCTTGACTGCCTCTACTTCAAGCAGTGGTAAGATTCCATCTATGGTGGCGATCACTGCACCGTTCACACATAGTGCGACGGATCCTCCGTTTTCATATGGGATGCTCGGATTTGATATGAACTCGGTCCTAACCTAATCCACCCTACAGACCATGGGTCTGGGCTTAGGGAGCTCAAACGCTCCTCTGCAAGGGTCCATGGGGGGTATCTCACCCCCCTATAACACTTTCCTTTATGACGGAGGCCACATACCTCCTTTGTTCCCTTCGCTTGACGACGCTTCTCAACAACCAATCTGGTTAAACATGAACTACAACTTGTTCAGAGTAGGTAGTAAAGGACATTCTTCCAACACCATGTCGGTGGGTTCTTTTCCATTCTCTTTGTTCGACACATTTGGTAACAAATCATTCTCGTCAGCTTCCATCTCAGCTGGGGGAAACCCTAGTTTTGGACAACAAAATCATGCACATGGTACTATTCATGCACAAGGAGAAAACACCTCTCAAGGACCCTGGAATCCATGACAGGGATTAATCCCCTCGTTAGGGATGCCAACCGGGGGAAACCCCTTCCATGGTCAATGGAACCCCGGGCAAGGCTCAGTACCTATGCCCATCGGATCGGCATGGGGCAACCCTTTCCAAAACCTTTGGAACACAACGTCAGGAGAAATCCTTTCCCAACCCTCAACATCCTACTATGGGAGCCAGTTGATGACATCTCAACAAGTGCAGTATATGAATGCTGACCAAGGCCATGGTTTTTACTAGAACCCTGGTCAACAACCTAACTTTTCCTGGAAACTTGGTGCCAGCCAAATTCCAGGCTCCTTTCCTCTTGTACATAGTCAACAACCCAAGCTACCTTTTCTGGAAACATTGCATTTTCCAAACTTGTCAATATTGTTAAACAACCCAATCTATCATGATCTGCATTGGCCTCCCATGCTGACCAAGTTTCCCTCGGACATTCTGAAGTTTGAAGGTAAGCCTAACGAAGATCCAGACGATCAGGTGACCACCTTTCACCTATGGTGCTTGTCCAACTTGTTGAGATACACCTCCATACAATTGTGTCTCTTTCAATGCACTCTTATTAGGAATGCCATGAAATGGTACATCGAGCTCGACCACTCAAGATACTCTACTTTTAGCAAATTGGCAATGGTTTTTCTAAACCATTTTTAATTACCTATGAGATACGATGTCGACATCGAATTTCTCGCCAAATTTGAGCAAAAAAAGGCTGACCATATCTCGAATCACATCCGAGAATGGTGGTGTCGGAAGAGTTTGATAAAAGTATGAGTTCCACCAACATTCCTGCTGGAGTGGTTCCTTAAGTCTTTGGTACCCTAATTATCCAAGGACGTTGCAACATTGGGGGTATTTTCAGAGGAAGAGGTGATAATGAGAGCTCAACAGCTAGAACTGATATACTCTCAATTTGGTTTACTTTATGAATTTTTCCCAGATGCACCACGATATATCCTTGACAAGACCAGACACAAGTCTGGACCACACGCCGATGGCATCGTTGGTTCAACACAAGAAAATCCCACTGATCAATTGTCGAATCAATTGCAACAATTGTCACCTAAACACTGGTTCAACTGCTTCCCCTACTCAAATGTTAGATGTACAAAATGTGCAATTGACGAACCCGAAGGCCAACCAACAGCCTGACGGAAAGAAGAAATAATGAAAGAAGGATAAGGGGGATAAGAAACCCACCAACAATGCTGGAAAGGGAAAAATAGAGAAAATAAAGTCGAAGTATCCATGCAACCTTTGCATGGAAGACTACCCAACTCACCTGTGCCCTTGACTTGCGGAGGCCCAAAAGTCACTGGTGCAACAAAAACATGTTGTGTTAACGAACCCATTTTCTTATGGGAAAAATTTAACTCAAGCTTCTTCGAGTGCAGATGGGGGCAGTCAAGGACCCCCCTCTGTCTTCTAGTAATCCTTTGTCTACGAATGTGTATATGATGAAAGGTGACTCCTACATAGCGACTAGGACACACGATTATGGAATGCTTGAAACTTCTAAGAAGGGTAAAGAAGCCATAAACCCATCTGTTCCTCTCCAGATTGAGAAGACGATGGGAGAAAAAATGACACACATCCCAAAAGGGGCGATCAAGAAAGCTTCACATAATCCAAACGCGAGGGCCGCCCAAAATTACTCTGTGGTGTAGGATTTGTCACAAACCCCTTACGCGATGTCTGCTTTTGAGGTCCTCTAGAGCTTCCCTTCGCAGAGAAAGGATTTGATAGCTACCTTAAGATCTACTGAGACCTGTAATATGGCAATGATCATGCTTGATATGACCGAATTGAAGCCTCATATCCCATATCATGTTGCGTTTCAGATAGTAGTGGTCCACCCCACGAAATATTTTACTTGGAATTTTTTTTTGCATGGTGGTTGATGAGGGTGCCTCGACATGCGTGATGTCGTTGGCATGTTGGAAGGCCATTGGCCAAACCATTTTGTCTCCATCACCTACTCTGCTTACTGCTTTCGACGGTTGTTCTTTCATACCACATGGAATCATCCCTTCTTTCCCCATGTAGTTAGGAGGGAAGACCGTGTGTGTCGAAGTTGAAGTGGTCGATGCACCTCTCAACTACAAATTGTTGTTATGAAGGATTTGGACATATTCCATGCATGCAGTGGTTGCCACAATTTTTTGGGTCTTGTTGTTTCCACACGAGGGTTGAATCATGACCATTGATCAATTGTCCTTCTCCAGGCCTGACCCTTCATCAGGGGCATCCACGGTCTCGATGATTGATAACCCACAACCCGATGTCATCAATGTGGGGGTTGGTTTGTGCCCACCTTTGATGGGTACGTTCGATTACCCACCTCCTTATGGTGATGTTAAGATGATATTGGATGTCCCTGACTATCCTAGGGCTGAGATTGTTCAAGTGTCATCGTTGCGTACGACTTACTTTACCGATCCGTGGACTCTTCCTTCCCCATCGACTTCAATGGAAGGTATAGGGCATTCTGGCATGTCCATGCCCTTGTCTACGATAAAATTTGTGTACTCTATAGTCCAACAAATTTCAACCAACCCCAATCCGACTCCCGTACAAGAGTTAAATCCAGTTCTTAAGCCTATTTGGGCTCAAGATTCCCTTGCCACTACCGATTCTTTAGACTTGGTATTGCCCTCTAACGAGGCGATTTTAGAGGCATTGAATGGTCCAGACAAACCCTGGGATGATCTCCATCATAGATCTTATTTCCTCCCATAGTTAAGAAGAATAGAGATAGGAGAATTCATGTTGACTATGACTGGAGATAGGTATTGTCCTATTAATTCTCTGGCTACGCACGTAGTTTATGTCGAGGGTAATATGGAAACCATCGCTGAAACGATACCTATTGAAATCT
>JZKD02S0298143.1:0-11179 GCA_000966675.3 Picea glauca | reverse complement strand
GTTTACAAAAATTTAAGTGCCGGTGTTTAAAAACACCCAGTAGAACCATCTGTCTCTGACATAAATAATCTTCATGAAATGAGTTGACCTCTGTGCTAATCCAGCGGTCAACAGGATCCACAAACTCTAATGGATGCACAAAACTATGCAGTAAGAATAGAGAAAAATATGCAATATGCTAGGAGGCCGAATTTGCCCGGTTTTTCAAGAGGAACTTCCAACAAACCTATTGAGGAGAAGAGTAAGAAAATAGAAACTTAGGGGTCTTCTAGTGATGGTATGAAGGAGCTCACTCAGTTAATTAAGCAAATGGAGATTAATCATGCTAGTCAAATGAATGCCATACAAAATAGGTTGATAGCCATGGAAAGGGCCCAATCTAATCAAACTCATCACAAGCCAAATGATAAGTGGCACAAAAGACCTCTTCATCAATATCAAAGGCCATCAAATCCTTTTGAGTCCACTAACTTGGTTGATCACCAAACTATTCCATATTGTAGACCTTGTGGGCAATTTCTTGAGGAATCAACTTGCCAAGTCTTTCTTCAAGTTTGTAGTGAAGAGGGACCTTATAGATCAGAAAATGAACAAGTAAATATGTTTGTTCATGAGTATAATGTTGGCATGGATGAATGGATGTATTTGGTGGAGCATAGCAAATATGTAAATTGTGTGAATAATGTGGTGGATAAGGCAACATAAAAGTTTGTTTCTAAGCCTACTCCCCAACAAGTGTTAGAAATGGCTAGATATAGAGGCATTACTTATCAAAGGAATGGAAACTATAATCAAGATAGGCTTCAAGCAAGTGTTTCTAGACTAATTCCTCCCCCTCCTAAAACAATGGTTCACGCAAGTTCAGAGTTAGATATTGACTTATGAGGGTGGCTAAATAATGCAAAGATGTTGGTACTGGTGTCATAAATTATGAAGATTCCATCTTAGAGGGAGAAGTTACTCGAAGCAATAGAAGATCCTCCTCAGAAAGTTATTGACAGGACACCAACAATAGCTTACCAGGATGCCCTTGTTATTTTTCAAAATATGGATAGGGGGAATGAAAAGAATAGACCTTTTTATCTTTCTTTGCTCATGAATGATTATATTCTTCACAATTGCATGCTTGATTCTGGAGCAAGCTCAAATCTTATGACTAAGAAAGTAATGGAACAATTAAACTTAAGGATCTCAAGACCTTATCATAATATTTGTGCCATGGATAGCAAAATGATTAAGGTGCATGGTTTGATTAAGGACTTACAAGTACACTTGGTTTCATTCCCAAACATCGTGATAGAAATGGACATAGTTGTAATTGATGTACCTGATGCTTGGGGTATGTTGCTATCAAGAAAAACAACTGCAGACTTGGGTGGTAATTTACAAATGGATTAGACTTATGCCACCATTCCTACTCCAAATGGTTCCATGTTTAGATTAAACGGGGAGTTGGAAAGAAAGTACCATGTTGAAGATCCTAGGAATCCCACAAATAAGCTTATGTATCGTGAACTAGAGATGGGATGTTATGAGATAGAGTCTAATTCCATAGCATTTACCAAGATGGAACTTAAATATGAATCCCCAAATATTTGTAATGTTTGGGACACCATGGATTCTTTTGATGGGATTTTTCTTGAGGAAGATTTGGATAAAATGAATAATGATATGACTCCTTTAGAATTAGAAACAGAGTTGGATTTTTCAATTGGAAATGTGGCATAAACCCACCAGTTATCAGAAGACTCGGTTAGATGTCAGGAATAATTGGACGAAATTTTTGGGCCAACTCCTCCGTATGTCTCAGGAATGGAGAAATCGAAGAAAGAATAAGTGACGCAAGTCTGGTAGAATATCATAAGGATGGTAATAAGGTTAATGATTATGAGATGAAATATATCATCCCTATGAAGAGGTATACCAAGCCTTTCAAAGAAAAACTAAGTTCAAAATCTTTTCACTTGGCACCTATGTAACTTCATCAGAATTGTTTTAAGGAGGATTGTCCCAAGTGGCTGAAAGTTAGAAACATGGATTCTCATGAGAACATCAGAAAACATGATAAAGTGTATTAGTCTTTTCGCAACTCATCTCAGCCAGTGGGACGACACAAATTCAAGCATTCTAGTAAGAGGACTCCCCCTCGAAGTAATTTTTCAACATGATCACTTGGTGTCCAAAGGGGCACCCTTTGTAACGTATTTCTAACCTTTCTCCTTTTCTTTTAGTTTTGTATTATTTCATTTAATTGAATAGTTATGTTACTTGTGTTATTCATTGTATCATAGTTTCATTTATGTGATTTTTGTTTATAGCATTTCATTTATTGATTATTGTTTTTATACATGTATTTATGTTGGGTATTGGTGAACATTTTGTTTTGTAGATTCTGAAGTTCTCGTATGCTCTCCTTCAAAAAGATTGAACACACGTTTCCATGTGGAGCCAGATGTTGACCACCTATTTCGACTAGGGGGTCAACTCCATGTGCCATGAAGCTATGTACCTGATGGTGCAACAACGTTGACGACTTTCTGGTTCTACAAGGCAGTTTTTGCCCCCAACACTTCTTTTTGTAATTGGAATTTTCGCTCCCATGTGTGGGACAATAATGTAATTGCTCAGCATGAGCCATATTGTAGTTAGTAACCTAGGAATTTATCATTAGGAAAATCCTTTCATCGAGTGTTTTTTATCCTCAGGTAATTTTTAATTACCCTTGAGTTTTTCACTTGCAATAATCCTCCAAAGTGGTGAAAGACATTCTAATGATCGAGCCCAATGGGTGAATAGGGTCTAGGAATATTTTAAATGACCATGCTAGACATATTTTAGAGTCTAGAGGAATTCCGATGAGTCTAAGTAGTTTTTTTTTAATTTTTTAAAATTACCCAGTTAATGGTAATTTTAATTAAAATTGATGTAAAAATGCAAAAACTAGGTCCCAGTGGATTTTGATAGGGGTGTGAGTACTCAAAAGAAATGAAATGAGACCCCCTACACCCTTGAACCAAGTTTCATCTCAATTGGAAAATTTTTGCTAGGTCATTGTCCATGAGGAGTCCAAGTCAGTCTTTAGTCAACATTTTAATTGCTTAATTTGGCTAAGTCAAAAATGCAAAAAATTGTAAAATTAGCAAAAAGGTTTGAGAAAGAGTGGGAGATGATTCCTAACCATTTTCCTAAGTGAGGAAAGTCAATTCCTAACTTAAACCAACCCCCCACACCTAGACACAATCTCACATCACTCATCCCCCTAGGGAAGTTGCGCCCCCCTTGGTGAGAAACTCACCCATACTCAAAAATTAAAAAATAAAACACATAAGATTCCTAAGTGCGCCCTCCTAGTGATCTAACTTGATGTTTGACTAATCAAAAAGGTGTTCCCTCTCACCCTCACTCAACCCTCACAAACCCTAGATGACTAAAACTCTAAAAGTGCGCCCTCCTTGAGATGATGAACTCTTTTGGGTGAGTGACACTTGGAGCTCATCCAAGAGGGGTCTATCTTGCCTCCCAGGTATAAAAAAATGCCTAACCCTCCCTCATTTGACATCTATTCTCAGTGTAAAGTTACTATGCCCAAATCTCTCCCACTCTTCTCTCTCTCCCATCTTGCTCTCTTTCATTTCCCAAGCTTGTAGCAAGTATTTTCTCAAGCTTGCCTTCAATAATAGAAAACATTTGGAGGAATTTGGTGTGCATTCTTGGTGCATGATCTCGAGCTTCATTAAAGTGATTTGTATTGGTTTATTGTTGAGTTTTCTTGCTTTTAGATTTAGAGTAGGAGATCCAAGCAAATTATTTTGCTTGGGTAGACTTATGGTAGTATTTCTATAGATGTTAGTGAGTTAGTTTCTATTTGGTTATGCAAAGTATTTTGTTAACATATATGAATCTACTCACCTCCTTTCTTGTCTTGTAGTTTGATCTCATCTTTTTGCAGGTCACCAAGGGTTGGAGGAAGACAAATTTCAGATTTGGAAATTTGTCTTTTCAACCATTAAAACCCTCTTTAATTTTCTGTTTTCTCTCATACATCTTTCATACATATATTTGGGTATATTTCTGTTCTAGAATAGGTTATATTTCAATCACTTATTTGCATATTTTTGTATGTAAAATTTTTGTTGTTACTAATAAAAAAAATTTAAAAGATTTTCTGGTTATTGTGTAGCATTTCCAACAAGCTTTGCTTGTTGATTTTCTGCAGGCTTTGGCCAGAAAGGGGGAGGTTCTACCTATTTGGGGCCACAAAACACCAAGGAATAACCTCCCAGGTAAGGGTTTTGAATACCCACTTCTCATCTTCTATTCTTTCATTGTAAGCAAGCCCAAAGAGAGTCTCTTGGGCTTGCATTTTTCCAAGAATTTAAATTTCTACATTTTTATTTTCTTGTTTGGCTACAACTAGCAAAGAGGATTGGCTATGCCACTCATGCTAAATCGTAAGGCTAGGATTTAGATTTAATTTTTTGTTATAGTCATTTAATTCTTTTCCCCACTTGTCCTTAAGACAAGGTTGAGAGACTAGGTGCTTTAATTTCTTGTCAAGTTAATTCTTCCATTTATTTCACCCACTTTGGCACAAAATTGGCAGGCTTGTCCTCCTCCTTGTGCCTTAGTTGTGGTTGCAAGTTTTATTTTAATTATTGTTTGCCCCACTTGTCCTTAAGACAAGTTTGAGTGGCTAGTATCTTGTTATTTTATTTCCCAAGTTCCATTTACTTGCATTATTTCTTTTTTCCTACACCTAGCAAAGAGGTTTGGCTAAGCCAACCCATGCTATATCGTAAGGATTGTTTCTAGCTTAACTTGCTATTCTTTCATTTTGTCAATATTTGCTTAAATTTCTCATCTTTTAATTTCTTTTAATTTGTAAAGTTATTTAAGCTTGCTATCTCATTCTTAAGATTAGACAAATATCTAATTGATTAATATTTTGTATCTTAAGTTGGGAATCATTTACTTTGCAATTCATCTTTGAGTTTGTAGTCTAGACTAGGAGGAAAATCAATCTAGTCTAATTAGAAACCTTGGATTGGTACAACTTTTGCTACCAAAAGGAGGCTTGTGGAGGCTACAGGGGGTGCTAAGTCGGGGACGACTTCATGACACTAGGTGTCCCCCCTGCTTGAGCATCCAAGTTTTTGAGTTGACCTGTGGAGCTAGGGTAAGGCCTTGTTTTCCCTACTTCTTGAGCACCCAACAATCATTTTGGCTAAAGCGGTAAGAGTCTAGGGGTAAAAACGTAGTTTAGGCTTGCTCCACAACACCTTAAGCCCCCTAATAAAAAAGAGACACCAAAACTTATCTAAAATCCACCTACTACACTTCACAACATTTGCACTTTACATTTCATTATGTTTTAGTTGTGCAAACCTTGTTTTTCAAGGCTTATTTTTCATGCTTATGGTTTGATTTACTAACACTTTTCATTTACAAGCATTTTACTTCAAAGTTGGGCACTTTACTTTCAAGTTTTCAATAATTTTTAAAGTTTTATATCTGTTCAAGGGCATGATACTCTAAGTTGTGCACCATCTCTTTGGGGCACTTGCTTGTAGTCTCCCCCTTGCTTAAGAAGTTGCACACTTTCTCTTGGTGGCTCTTTCATCTACTTGAGTTGCACACTTGTCCTTTTCCAAGCTTTTTTGTTAGGTAGTTAGAGAGGTAGTGGGGGGGGAGCAGAGGGCCCATAATGATAATAGTGGGGTCCATTCAATGTAAGGTGGACTAGATCCACTATATTATTAAATAAGGCTCACTATGGTAGTTAGATATAATAAATGTAAGAGGACTTTTTAGAAGGTTCTACTTCTAGAAGATTCCTCCTCTAGAATGTTCTTAGGTGATGGTAGCACTATATAAAGGGGTTCAAGCAATGTAAAGAGATATGAAGAGAATTATTGTATTTGGAGCGGTAGCTCAATAGGAGGATGCCTCCTCAAAGAGGCAAGTGAATAGGAGAGGATCCCTTCCATAATAGGATCCATTGTACGGTGTTGCCCTACCTCAAGGGTTTGATAATAATAGAGGATATTTTGCATATTTTTCTTGTATATCTATTGTGGTGCTTTTGTATTCAGGTATTTGGTTCTTAACAAGTGGTATCAAAGCACTTTCCTTGATAGACATTGTGGGCAAATATTTTTTTTATTTTTGAAGATTTATTTTCGGAGAAGAAAAGAGGGCCGCAATATTCCATAAATTTTCAGTATATTTCTGTGCAAAATTTTCACAAATAGGTTGTATATATAAGTTTCTCTCAGAAAAACACCCAAGTTGAAAAAAACAATTGTCCGAAACGGAGTCCGGGAAGTCAAGATATTGAAGTTTTAAAATCTGCAATTTTTCAGGGATTTTTCCGCAGACGGCGGCACAAGTTTTTATTTTATTTATTTATTTTTTTACTGTAGCATATGGAGGCTGAATTTGCCGAAACTAATTACAAATATGAGTTCCTTTCACAATTTCACCCAATTTAAAAAAAAAAAATCAGCCAAAAAAGAGTCCGGGAAGTGAAGTTATGAGCATTTTAAATTTAGCAGTTTTCAGGGTTTTTCCAGAAAACGCCGCGATTTTCTGTAGTAATTTATTGGGTTTTTTCATGATGGCGGCGGGACTGCAGAGTTCATAAATTTTCATAGGGTGCTCATATGGCTATTTCTTTTCAAACCCTCAAAGAAATTCTACAGATTATTGAAGCATTCAAAGCCCAATTGTTTGACACATTGAATGATAGATTGTATGACTTTGTAGATGGCCTGAATGATAGTTTTCGTAGTGTTCAAGATTCATTGGATAGCATGCAGGAGAGATTTCTTATGGTGTACATCAGGGATGAATATAATCAAGAAATATATGCTTGGTATGATTTCGAGGCCGATTGCGATGATTGGTATATGGATAGTTGTCATTTTTGGGATGACAACCACTTTCATATTTTATTTGATGACTCTAATCCACCTTCTGTAGAGAGCATCAATATGAAAAATCGGGAGCCAATGATTATTACCAGTTTCCATCCTTCATATTCTATAGTGGTATTATTCCTTCCAGATTCTGCTATGACCCTTTTCCACTATGTGGATGGATCTTCTTATTTGGATCCACATGACAGGTGTCAGTCTTTGGAGCATCATTTTGAGTTGGTTATTGGGTTACAAAATCTTCCACAGGGAGTGTTGATCGCCTATTCAACTAGGGGGTCAACTCCATGTACCATGAATATATGCATCAACAGATGCAAACATGTTGAATACTTTCTGTTTCTACAGGGCAATTTTTGCTCCAGCACATAGTTTTGTAAGCAGGATTTCTGCACCCCTGCGCGGGTTTATAATGTAATAGGTCTACATGGATAATGTGAGGTCAGTTGCCTTAGGGTTTCTTCATTAGGAGAGTTCTTTTTACTGATTGTTTTTTATCCTCAGGAGGTTAATGTGGCCTAACCATCCGGGTTAATCTCCATTGAGTTTTTCACTCCCACCCAATAAATCCTCCAAAGTGGTGAAAGGCGTTCTAATGAAGTCATTCCTAGGTATTTAGTGTTTATGAATGTTGTAAATGACCATGTAAGATAGCACGTGAAATTTCACGGAATTCCGTCAAGTATAGCCAGGTTTGTTTTAAAGTTCTGAATTAATTAATTAATTAATTCTGGGTAATTAATGTAAAACTTAGGTCCCAGGATTTTTGATAGGGGTATTTGTACTCAAAATAAAGCTAATGAGACCCCCTACACCCGTGGACCAAGTTTCAACTCATTCGGACAAGTTTTGCTGGGTTGTTTGTCCACTTAGGAGTTTTTTCGGAAAACGACGATTTTAATTGCCAAACCCAGAACCTGGGAAAATGTAAATTTTGTAATAATGGATCAAATCAAATGAAGTAAGTGGAAATAGTGTTGAGAGGGACCCCACCTAACCTACCCACACTTTATCTACCCTTACCTGCCTTTTAATTAAACTCACCTTTTTAATCTTCCCACCTTTGAGCTTATGTACCTCTCCCACGAATTAGTTGGAAACTCACTAATTAAATGCGTGGGCCCCTCTTCTTTTACCTCACGCCCCTCCTTCCCTTCACATCATCCTTTGGAGTGTGGCTACCACACTCCTCCCACAATCACCTCACGTACCCTCACGCTCTCTTTTTCAAAACTCATGCTTCCCTTAATGCTTACGTCCCCTATCNATATAATAAATGTAAGAGGACTTTTTAGAAGGTTCTACTTCTAGAAGATTCCTCCTCTAGAATGTTCTTAGGTGATGGTAGCACTATATAAAGGGGTTCAAGCAATGTAAAGAGATATGAAGAGAATTATTGTATTTGGAGCGGTAGCTCAATAGGAGGATGCCTCCTCAAAGAGGCAAGTGAATAGGAGAGGATCCCTTCCATAATAGGATCCATTGTACGGTGTTGCCCTACCTCAAGGGTTTGATAATAATAGAGGATATTTTGCATATTTTTCTTGTATATCTATTGTGGTGCTTTTGTATTCAGGTATTTGGTTCTTAACAAGTGGTATCAAAGCACTTTCCTTGATAGACATTGTGGGCAAATATTTTTTTCATTTTTGCAGATTTATTTTCGGAGAAGAAAAAGAGGGCCGCAATATTCCATAAATTTTCGGTATATTTCTGTGAAAAATTTTCACAAATAGGTTGTATATATAATTTTCTCTCAGAAAAACACCCAAGTTGAAAAAAAAAATTGTCCGAAATGGAGTCTGGGAAGTCAAGATATTGAAGTTTTAAAATCTGCAATTTTTCAGGGATTTTTCCGCAGACGGCGACGCAAGTTTTTATTTTATTTATTTATTTTTTTACTGTATCATATGGAGGATGAATTTGCCGAAACTAATTACAAATATGAGTTCCTTTCACAATTTCACCCAATTTAAAAAAAAAATCAGCCAAAAAAGAGTCCGGGAAGTGAAGTTATGAGCATTTTAAATTCAGCAGTTTTCAGGGTTTTTCCAGAAAACGCCGCGATTTTCTGCTGTAATTTATTGGGTTTTTCATGATGGCGGCGGGACTGCAAAGTTCATAAATTTTCATAGGGTGCTCAGATGGCTATTTCTTTTCAAACCCTCAAAGAAATTCTACAGATTACTGAAGCATTCAAAGCCCAATTGTTTGACACATTGAATGATAGATTGTATGACTTTGTAGATGACCTGAATGATAGTTTTCGTAGTGTTCAAGATTCATTGGATAGCATGCAGGAGAGATTTCTTATGATGGACATCAGGGATGAATATAATCAAGAAATATATGCTTGGTATGATTTCGAGGCCGATTGCGATGATTGGTATATGGATAGTTGTCATTTTTTGGATGACAACCACTTTCATATTTTATTTGATGACTCTAATCCACCTTTTGTAGAGAGTATCAATATGAAAAATCGGGAGCCAATGATTATTACTAGTTTCCATCCTTCATATTCTATAGTGGTATTATTCCTTCCAGATTCTGCTATGACCCTTTTCCACTATGTGGATGGATCTTCTTATTTGAATCCACATGACAGGTGTCAGTCTTTGGAGCTTCATTTTGAGTTGGTTATTGGGTTACAAAATCTTCCACGGGGAGTGTTGACCGCCTCTTCAACTAGGGGGTCAACTCCATGTACCATGAAGATATGCATCAACAGATGCAAACATGTTGAATACTTTCTGTTTCTACAGGGCAATTTTTTCTCTAGCACATAGTTTTGTAAGCGGGATTTCTGCACCCCTGCGCGGGTTTATAATGTAATAGGTCTACATGGATCATGTTAGGTCAGTTGCCTTAGGGTTTATTCATTAGGAGAGTTCTTTTCACTGAGTTTTTTTTATCCTCAGGAGGTTAATGTGGCCTAACCATCTGGGTTAATCTCCATTGAGTTTTTCACTCCCACCCAATAAATCCTCCAAAGTGGTGAAAGGCATTATAATGAAGTCATTCCTAGGTATTTAGTGTTTATGAATGTTGTAAATGACCATGTAAGATAGCACGTGAAATTTCACGGAATTCCGTCAAGTATAGCCAGGTTTGTTTTAAAGTTCTGAATTAATTAATTAATTAATTCTGGGTAATTAATGTAAAACTTAGGTCCCGGGATTTTTGATAGGGGTATTTGTACTCAAAATAAGGCTAATGAGACCCCCTACACCTGTGGACCAAGTTTCAACTCATTCGGACAAGTTTTGCTAGGTTGTTTGTCCACTTAGGAGTTTTTTCGGAAAACGACGATTTTAATTGCCAAACGCAGAACCTGGGAAAATGTAAATTTTGTAATAATGGATCAAATCAAATGAAGTAAGTGGAAATAGTGTTGAGAGGGACCCCACCTAACCTACCCACACTTTATCTACCCTTACCCGCCTTTTAATTAAACTCACCTTTTTAATCTTCCCACCTTTGAGCTTATGTACCTCTCCCACGAATTAGTTGGAAACTCACTAATTAAATGTGTGGGCCCCTCTTCCTTTACCTCACGCCCCTCCTTCCCTTCACATCATCCTTTGGAGTGTGTCTACCACACTCCTCCCACAATCACCTCACGTACCCTCACGCTCTCTTTTTCAAAACTCATGCTTCCCTTAATGCTTACGTCCCCTATCTCGTTTGAAAATGGAAACATCTTTTTAAAAAAGGTGGATTCTCGTTTTAAGGAAGGCGTGGGCCTTTGCTTCAACCAATACTCCTACCCTTTTCATCCACGTCACACTTAGAGTGTGTCCCACACACTCTTCCTTACCAATTCCCTCACGCTTTACTCATCCCTCACGCCTTTCCTCATGCTTTCTCTTGTTCACTCATGCTCGTATTGGAAACATACGCTTTCTTTAGTGGATAGAGTGAAAACATCACTTAAATTTTGGAAGTTTGATTTCAAAGAAAGCGTGGGTGTTCTCTTTGACCAATACATCTCCTTCATGAGGCCAACTCAACCTTCCAACTCTTTTACATGCCATTTCTCCCCACCCTAAAAGTCTATCATCTCATTGGTGGCTTTTCTCAATGAGTTGTCTTCACCTTTGGATCTTTGACAAGTGTTGAAGATCCAAGAGGGGTCTTCTTGGCTTGTTTTTCTATTTAAGAGACCCCTTACTCCCTCATTAGACATGATTCTTCACAGTATTGTTATGCTACCGAATTCTTCCCATCCCTCTCTCTCTCTC
>JZKD02S0298132.1:0-11331 GCA_000966675.3 Picea glauca | reverse complement strand
CCTCCAATCTACCTACCCTATTCAATTACATTGAATGGGTTGTCTAGTTCGCAAATAGGATCTAGATCTCAGCCTTCAAAGAATTAAAGGCCTATCTACTCTACGCTTGTGCAAAGCATGGCCTCATGGCTCAATAGCCTAAAACATTTAATTACATTCAAATTCAAAATTGAATATGAGGGTTGCGCCTCTCTTCGGCTTTGAATGCACGTGCTGACGTGGCTGCTTGGCTGACGTGGAGAGATGTTCCTGCATCATTCCTGGACCCATTTTGGTTTCGGGATCCATTTTGGATCACCTCCATGGCTTTGGTATCACATAAGAAATCATCCACACCAACCTCTATATAATTTCCTTTGTCTCCAACATGTGAATAACTATTATTACTATAGAGATTTTTAATTGGTGACTCAATATGTAGTGGGAATTAAATAGGTTGTTGATTCAACCATGCTTGGTATGCTTCCTCTACAAGTTGTACCCATTTAATAACATTCTCTTGATTTGACTTCGTAGTGGGGTGCAGTGATAGATGGTAGATAGGTCATTCATTGTCAGAATCATGATTGTAAAAATATTGAACATTACATCGATAATATTAGTAACACAATGCATTTAGTATGTTCAAACATTATACCAAACATTTATTAGAAGCATATTTTTTATCAATAATAAACATGCAACCAATCACTTTATAAAACAAGTGTTGAATTAATCCATACATTTACATTAGTTCCATTGAAAATAAAAAAGTACAATTACTCAATCATCTTTTTCTTATGCCCCAAGGGGGTGTCTAAAGGTAGACTCAATGCAAGGCATTTTTGACAAGAGGTTGTTGGTCTACAAAATTTATAGTTTATTAACAACTTGTCATCGGGAGTCAAACTACATATTGCATGCACAACAACAAATATGGATGCCTTCCTTTTTATAAATACTCTTTTTCATTGAAGTGTTCCTCAAAGGAACAATTTGCACTAAATAATGAGGACCTACAACTATTTATTAACCCTGCAATGTTCCCATGAGTTCATGGACAACCATCGATATATAACATGTTTTTCCTATAAAAGTTTCCAGAATCATAATCGTTCATGCACAAACTATACATGGAATGTTATGTTTGTATTTAACAATATTCAAGTAATCAGACTGACTATAAAAAGGACCACAAAATGGAATACATGTTATTGATTGTTTGGGAGGAACGAATACATGTGAAAGGATGAACAACCCAAGATTTGCAACAACTATTTTAGACTTGGTAATCATATAACTATTACCGAGATTCCAACATTAGACACAAGCATGGAAGAGGGATAAGAATCATACAAAGCTCAATTGTAACATGCTTGGTATTTACTTTTCATGTGGATAGGAAGATGGAAGTCATCACTACCTTCCAACAATTGAACTGACTTTGGTGTGTACTTGAAAAATTTTCCTCTCGGCTCATACAAATTTTTGGATCTTGTAGTAGATATTTTTTGGGTAATATTGGTATCATACTTTGGCTCACTAGATATCTCCATCAACTCAAGAAAAGGAGATTGGTTTGCCAATTCAGGAAGAAACTTAGTTTATCTAACTTACAAATTTTCAAAAAATGAGCATATGAAAGTGTTCCTACATGTCTTTTCTATATCACCTATTGGATTCTTGACCACAGTGGGATGTATTAGGCCATCAACTTTGGGTAGTTGATCATTAATATAATGGGGCAATGTGACATGTCAAGGGTACTCCTTCAAACCTTTACATTTTGAACAACCACATACTACGGGGGTGTCATAAAAGATGTCCAATTCATGGTGTAATACCATTGACCTGGGCTAGTTTCTGGAAGATGGCATGTTACAATTGGTAGGGTAAAGCAGTTGTCCATTTTCATCAAACATCTTCCTACAATATCTTTCTCCTGATAAGAGCTTGAGACATTTTTGGACTAGTGGAATACCTTTTTCATCCAAACTCGATCTTGAATCATGATCCTGCAAAATTCAATGAACAATTATTCAAATGCACGTACATACAGAACATAAATTCAATGAGATAAATGAATTATAAATAAAATATAGACTTATTGCAAACAACGAGGGAGAACTTGAAAAACTTGCAATGATATGGAATGAGTTGGAATCTGAAGAATTGGTCATTTGATAGTGTAACATTTTTTACTTGCATTTGAGCCAAAACCATCATCAGTATGTGGATAAATTTTAAAAATAAAGTTTGGGAAGAATAGAAAAATCTAACTTCAAACATAATTTCGAATGACTTTTAAAACTTAATAACGTGCTTAATTATATTATGATGCCCCGGTGCTTCAATATATACAAAATGCACAGGTGCACTAAATTATGAAAGGCATTGAAGAGTGACATTTGTTTTCTCCTTTGCAAAGAAAAACCTCCACAAAATTTAATTGTAGAGGTTTGCATTTGTATTTTGTGAATTAAATTGTTTGTCTATGCATTTTTACATAGTAAGTGCATCAATGCGCTTTAAACTACATAGCACATTGAAATATACAACAAAAAAATGGGTGGTAATTTCATTTTTCTAAACGTATTCATTTATAAATGAGAGGCATCGAAGAGTGACCTTTGTTTTTTCCTTTGCATAAGGAAAAGAAGCTCAAGGAGAGGTGTATATTACTAGCCTCAGAGTGTCGCGATCTCACAGGGGTAGACAAATGGAGGCAACAAATAATTCGAGAGATTGGATAGAAGTTCATGGAGATTCAGAATATGGGCCTTGACAAAAACTACCTCTAAGACCTCAATGATGAAATCAACAAACTGATTGGGCAAAAGGGGCACTGGGAAGATCATATCATAGAGTTTGGTGGTCCTAATTATGCCAAAGTAGGGACCAAGATTATAAACTTGGAATAGAATGAGGTTTATGTGCCTAATTCCACCAACAATGGCCCTAGTTACAAATACTTAGGGGCTATGAAATTCCTCCCCAACATCAAAGAGTTATTCAATAAGCCCCCTGAGGCAAAGAAGAGGAGGTCTAGGTATGAGATTTACAAGAAAATTGACACTAGTTATTATGGATACAGGGATGATGAGGATGGTATCTTGGAGAAAGTTGAGCGACCTGTGGAGGAGGAGTTGCACGCCAGAGTGTCAAAGAAGTGGTAAAGGATTGAGTCTGTTAAGAGGGAGGCCAAGTTGGCGGTCAAGAGCGGGGAGGTCACTGCCATTAAGCCAGTCCTGTTTGAGGAAGAGGGGGATGTGGTGGAAGAACTGGGAGAGCAGGACAAGGGGAACCAGTAACAGAGAGACCGAGAGTTTGTTGCCCATGTGCCCCTTTTGAATGAGAAACATATCGAGCACATAGTTGTGGAGAATAAGAAAGAGGAGCTTCTTAGTAAATACATGAGTGAGTATCTCACGGAGGAGCAGATCAAGGCCAAAGAAATGCTTGATATTCAACAATAAGGTATGTTGGTGAAGTTTATGGATCATTAGTTTCTTTTTCAATTGTTCTTCCTAATTTATATTAAATATAAAATATGGGCATTAGGTAATTCTTGAGGTTGACAGAGTATTATAATTAATACATCCACTAGGGTTCATTTTTGTTGATCAATAAAAAGGGGCACTAGGAAGCTCATATCGTAGAACTTGGTGGTCCTAATTATGCCAAAGTAGGGGCCAAATTGATGGACTTGAAAGGGAACAAAGTTGACGTGATTAGTGCCACTAGAAAGGGACCCAATTTTAGATACTTTAGGGATACAAAATTCCTCCCCAACGTCAAAGAGCTATTTGATAAGCCCTCTGAGGCAAGGAAGAGGAGGTCTAAGTATGATATTTACAAGTGAATTGATGTTAGTTATTATGGTTATGTGAATGGTGAGGATGATATATTGAAGTCGAGCAACTCGTGGAGGAGGATGTGTGAGCCAGAGAACTGAGGGAGTGGCAAAGGATCGAGTCTGTGCGCTAAATTATGAGAGGCACCAAAAAGTGACCTCCATTTTTGCCTCCGCAAAACAAATTATCTACAAAAAATTAATTGCGGAGGTTTTCATTTCTAATTTGTCAATTAAATTGTTTGTCGGTGCATTTTTTTGTAAAAATCACACCGGTGCACTAGTGTGCTATAAACTTTATAGCACACTAAAAAATTAAGTTACCAAAAAAAATAGTGTGCGCATTTATCATCAATGCGTCGAAATATACAACAAAAACATGAGTAGGGATTTCTTTTTTTCTAAATGTATGTGTTTATAAATGAAAACCCTAATCATTATTTCATTCTTTTGCCAAATTTTAGAGGGGAGATTTGTACAAGAGAGATTTACCAACAAATATTTTGGAGTGGGTAGATTTTTTTGAACAACCAAATTTGTAATGAATCATTGTCGATCACATACAAATCTGTAGAGGAGAAATTTCAAGTACGTGATTTCATTCTATTGATCATCTCAATATTTCCTTTATTTGATTCAAACAATTTTCAATGCATTGTCAAAAAAATAAAAGGGTTTCATAGTTACCTTCAATATTGGAAGCCCTATCTTTCTTGTTGTTTCTCTTAGTTTACCTCTCTATATTTTACAACAAGATTTTTTTAAGCAATATATTTGTATAGGGTTTCTTTACTTGTATATGGGGCATTTGGTATCTATTGCAATGGGACCACTCATTACATTGGATGGACTCAGTTGGTACAATTAATTTTAGTGTGCAAAATAAGTTTTTTGAACTTTGGTATAAGAAAATAAAATTACATTGCAGAACATTTTTCTTACTAAACAAGAAGGACCCAAGGGGGAACCTGAAGAAGTCCTTGCAAGGAAACCAATTACAATACCTACATTAAATAAAGAGTTTGAGGTTGAATCAAAGTAAGAGCCTATAAAAGCACATGAAAAAAGGCTTTAGGAAGGGCATAAAAAGGAAGAAAAAGCTAAGGAGATAAATGACTCAAAGGAACCCTTTGTTAAAGAGTCCAAGCAAGAAGAACCAATAGATAAGGTTGATGTAGATAACCACCCATACTACTCAGATAAATAACAATCATCAGGACAAAGGTGTGAGTGTCAAAAAAATTATTATGGACCAACACGGAACTAGCAAGACAACTGAAATGAAAGCACAATGAGGACTAAAAGAAATGTGTGGAGATATCAGAGTAGCACAAAGACAATATGGCACCAAAGGAGAAACTAGAATCATGATCGGGGTAGAAAGGAAGTGGTTGGACACCATGTTCACATTTCACTAGGATGGATAGATGCTCATTCTTGGTACTAGTAGGCTACATTTCCTAGCAACTCATATTGTATGGCTTCCTCCCATGTTTCGAGGTTGAAACATGTGAAGGGGGATGGAATGTAATGTACCCACGGAGGATAATATGGGGTATCAAGGTACCCAAGGGGATAATGAATTTTATATGGCCATAATCATGGAATAGACCCATTTGGTATTTGATGACTAATAAATAGGCCCAATAGGTAATTAGAGGAAATAATATAATAGTAAGGGGCAGTTGGCATAGATACCCAAGAATACTCATGAAAAAGTATAAATGCACACACATATCATTGTATTAGATATGTTGGATGTTATTGTATTGTAGCAAGCATGGCTTGTGTAGTGATTCCTTACACAAGGAGTATTTGATGGTGTTACCCTACCTTAACTGTTCTTCTCTACATTCTTGTGTATATTATTGTGTGGATGTGTTTTGGTATTTTTGAAGTTTAAAGTTTTATCTATGAAGTTTAAGGTTTTTTTTTTTTAATTAAGTCAAGGTTCACCACATATTGTTTGATGGCACCTTCATACGTATGCCACCCTTTCGAAAATATTGATCATAAATGTGAATTTATAAACTGTCCTTTTTGAACTCGATAAAAAACTTTGCATGGTTGTTCCTTTTCATAGTTTAGAAAGCTCCTTTCAAACTATTTTTTTACCACCCAACTGAATCTTTGTTTTTGTTGAAATCTAAGATAATATCACTTGTAAGGCCAAAAAGACCAGAAAACACATGCCAGTCAGCCACCAATTTATCCTTTATGTACTTGTGCATTCCCAGGTACTTAGGTAAAAAATCCTCCTCTCCTAATCGCACATCGGAAATGTTTTTTTTTTTTTTCGATTAAGAGCACTACATACATCACATATTGAATTTAAATGCATGAGTTCCTATTTAAAAACTTATCATCATTCAAAATAATTCATTTAGGGGCTTTCTTAGCTTGGATTTAAGGAGTATAGGCTTTGTAATTTGATAGGGAAACTCTAGAATTACTTTTGAGAGTAAGGATAGACCACCCCCAAAACTTTTTGATTTTCCTTTCAATTATCAAAAGCCCAAATGCATGCAGTTTCTCCTTCTGCATTCACATATTCTTTTTATCCTTTGATGATCATCTTTCAATTTGAATTGGCACTAGTACATTTGGGTCAAATTCCAATGGTGTGTTTGACGCAATTGCCACTTTACATTGTCAGGAGAACGAAAAACAGTGGACCCCCTCTTAAGTAATTATTGCTCTAATCATTCTTAGTATCCCATAATTTTGAATAGTGGTTCTCATTCGAAAAGAGTAATGAGATTTATGAACATTGTGGCAAAATGTGACTTAAATTAGGGTAGGACCCTTTTAATCTTTGAAAGACCACTCCAATTTGAATTAATATCTATAACACATGGTCTTTTTTATTTCAAAACTAACATATCTCATGTGATTTTTTGTTCAAATGAGTAAAATGCAGGTACCTATATATGATTCCAAATCGGGCATGCCCAGAATGAAGAAAGCAACAAAATCGATAACAAAGCAGCTTGAGGAAAGCATTCTAATAATATAACAACCAAATGAAGAGTTAAAAACAACATAGTAGTAAAAAATAAACCAATTAAGAGGAAAAGGTAGTAAACTAAGGATACACATCTTCCTATGGACATAATAGCCAATGACTTCAAACTACCCATCTACTTAGATATTTCTCATCATACATGAATTGATGATGCACACACCTATAATGAACTATTTATATTGATTAAGGATGGGAAAGGATTTCCTAATATTGAAGAACCAAATGGAAGGGAAGAAAAGGAAATTTAGGGAGTAAAGAACTTGAAGAAATCATACATCCATAATGCTACTACAAGATAATCAATTTTTCCATGTGTATAGGTTATCAAATGGTTAATAGATGACATAGATGTAAACGCCAAACATATTTTAAATGAGCAAGGAAAATGCATGGGCTTTTTTGCACCTACATGCCTTGAAGCATATTATAAGCTCCCAAAGGTTGAATTGTATTTAACAACTGAAAGCTTAATATATTTCAATCATATTCATGAATGTTATGATATTATTATTGAGTGGTATGATGAGGGAAGAAGATTCAAAGCTAGAGACACCAAAGCATTCCCTACTATCAATTTTATAGGAATTTATTTGTATGCCATTCAACTAATAATTAGTCTCTATGGGGAAAAGTTCTTCTCTCATATCAAAATTGCTTTAGTACCAATAATCTATGAAGTCACTGAACATGACACAATTTTCAATTGGGAAACCATTTTTTCTAATTATTTGGCATAAGCTATAAGTAAATCCAATAGTGGTGCATACTTAAACCCCCTACAAATCTGCTTGTCATCATAATTTCTAGATGTTCTTTGTGCTTCCATTCATTCTCAGGGTTAGGGTGGTTTTGGTTACTAGAAAAAACCTGTGTTCATGTTTATTTCAAAGATTTGTAGAAGCATAAGTATGAGTACTAGTATGCTCTCATTTGTGATTGCTTCTTTTCTCCCTTGTATGAATTTCTTTTTTGTGAACCATGCCCAAGGATATCTCCAAAGGCTATTGAAGTGCTCAATAAAACAAAATATTGGTACATGATGAACATGCATAAATATTTATGGAGAAACTCAGGCACCATACACACTTGCATCCTGTGTGCCCAATAGACTAATTATCCAAGAAAATGGTTACCAGACTCCTTTGCATGGTTTCAATGATTATCTCAACAAGAATAAAAAGAATCTTTGTTCATCCTACGCTTTATTCATAGGCATGTATGGATTAATTGATTCTTCTTGGGCTAGAATGGAAGGAGGAAAGATGGACAAATATCAATTTAATTTGGAAAGTTATCAAATGCATGAACCCTTATACATTGTAGAGGATCATAGGAATGAGATAAAAAAATTCTTACAAACATGAGAAGAATTATATTGAAGAACCAAAGAATATCCCTCACCTTTGATGAAGTTCAAAATACGCAACAAATTCTAGCAAAAGAAAAGAAGAGGAAAATATAGAGGAAAAAAAATGTTGCATAAAGGTAGGATATACACGAAAAAAGAAGGGAACATTGTTATTAGAAAATTAGTAAGTGTTGACACAAACTAATCTCTCTAACTTCAACAAGAAATTAGAACAAAACATAACAGAATACAAGCCTCTCCTTAGATTTCATTGTAATGTAAACTAGTTCAATGAGGGATAAATGACATACCATTTAAATGTCGTTTGATCCTTGCTAGTGTTGTCCTTGCTCCATCCTTAGTTTTTTGGGATGATGAACCTATTAAGAAGCACAAACCAACAAATAGAGATCAACAATATATATATTCCAATGAAACCTATGCATAAGATCAAGGAGTTATGCAATAAAAATGGAGACACTTTTATAGGGAAGAAATGTATTACTGCATTATATTGATGAAAGTAGAGAATACAACCTATACCTTGATGTTGCAAGGTCCCTTCCAATGGCCCTTTTCCTCAACACACACACCTTTGATCCAATGCTTTCGATGAAGAGTATTCACAACTTGACTTGGAAAGTTAATGCAAAACTATCACAAACACAATCTTCAGCAGAATTCTTCATGCATAAGCCAGCCTAATTTTTCCCTTGATAGATCCCTCTTTATATAGAGTGAAGAGAGAGAGATGAAGAGATTAGTATGATCCCACTAAATCATAGAAGTGAGTGAGATCCAAACTGATCAGAGGCCACCTCATCCTTTTGAATATTCCATTCTAGAACCTTCGAGAATTTCACCTTTTTCCTTTGTTTTAGCATCGTCGCACCCTCAACATTAGCAGCATGTGGCGACATCACATCCCATTGTGGTGTAGCATGCGAAGATTTGGGATTGTCGCACCCTTATCACTGGAAAGGTTCAACGATCTTCTTTTGTAGGGTTTTCAATAAGGAAAAGATGATTCCATTTCTTAGGGGAAAGTCTTATTTCTTCAATAGTCTTCAGGGAACAAAGAAGTAGGAAATACACATATCATCAGTGATCATGAGGGTGACGAAAATAATGTGTAATAGAATGCCCCCCAAAGTATGAATTTGGAATGTGTGACAGCTTAAATACTTTGTACAATTTGTGTGTCGAGAACAAGGAGTACATCAGTCGAAAACCTGTCAACAAACAAGCATCTGCATAATAACACACTATTTACTGAGGTAGGCATTCTCATACTCTGACTATAACTGACCTTAATCGTAAGTGTTAAGTGAATCATGGCCACCAATCATACACTGTGGATCCATGTCATTATGATTCAACATAGCCATGAGAAATATATTGTAGATCTATGCTATAAAGACTCAAATTTGGACATAGCCACGAGAAATACACGATGGATCTATGTGTCAGTACAGACTTATGAACACTCTATCGCAATCGGGATTCATGTGACAGTATCCAGGGTCTTCATTTCCATCATCTCGAAGTACAAATCTATCCATGTGATTACAAGTGTTGAAATCGAACATGGTAGAAACCACTTGATTACTGGTTATTAATGAATACCATTAACAAGTGTGAGGGAAATCACCATTGATGTCAATGATCCCCAAGGTACTCTAGTACAATCCAAAGAATTTGAATTAATGATATGAATTCGAACACTCGATGGAATTTTCCAATCAAGAGTTAATGAGGTGAACCCACTATCAAAAATGAGGAAACCTTCCATTGAGGTATGTAGGCTCCAAAGTACTAAATGATTTCTAAGTCAAATTCCTAGATAATGAGTTGAAGTCGACAGGAAAAGACTCGTCATAGGAGGGCCTTAATGTATCCCCCATCAATGACATGAAACATGTAACAGATTTTAAGTAGATCATATTATGAAGGGATTCGGGACTAACTCAAGGAATGCTGACATGGTAATAATTTGAGGAAGGTTGGCATGGTAAGAACTTCTCTTGAACATATGAACGACACAACAATTGTATTGGAAGCATTGACTCAAGGAGGACTAATATACAAACTTGTGTATGATCAAACAAGAGACAAATGGATTTCCCAACCTAGATACAACAATGAAAAGGGGTGTCATGTTCAAGAGCAACTTATTGCCACTAACATAGATACAAATATACATTTATTTCCCAAT
Organism: Picea glauca; assembly: GCA_000966675.3. Taxonomy (NCBI): domain Eukaryota; kingdom Viridiplantae; phylum Streptophyta; class Pinopsida; order Pinales; family Pinaceae; genus Picea; species Picea glauca. The sequence goes on along the minus strand of JZKD02S0298132.1, from coordinate 911 downwards.
TTTCCCCCGCCATTTCTAGTGAGTACCTCTTTATTTTTACACAATCTTGATGAGGATAACATATGCTTGAAATGTAAGTTCATCTTTTGAATGATTCTCTCAAAGTATTTTTAATGAACCCTAGGAAGGAGTGGTTTGGTCCCATATGGGCATTTCGATGTTTTTTTTACGAGTCCAAAGAAAGAAAACTCAGGGATTTTTCATGTTTAGAGTGTCTAAAAAACACTTAAAGATAAATCCAAAATGTCCTTTTTCGTAGAGTAGTCTGATGAGACCAAAAATCAGATAATATACCGCTCAACAGACGTTTTCTTCAAATGCTTTAACGAGCATGAAAAGAACAAGATCGCTCGACAATCTTTTCATGTTTAAGGAGTTTGAAAAGAGATTAAAGAGGACTCCAGAGGGGTTCCTTTTTCATATAGCCTTTACGAGTCCGAAAAAAGTGATAAAGTTTACTCGGTAAGAATTTGAGGAAGGCTAGGATTCACGTCCTCTTTCATGCCTTGCTCCCACATATTTTTGGTGTCTACTTGCATTGCCTCTTCATAACATTCTGGTTCACCATAATCAGTCAACAATAAATAATACAATGAAGGAGAGTATCATTCAGGGGGTATACTTAACCTGGTAGATCTTCTAACAACACTTGTAGGTGTTTGAGGTACATGTTTCTCCTATTGTTGTACATTTTTATTTTCAAGTTCCTTTGGAATTTCTTTTTCAGTGATCTCATCAAGCACTGTGTATTCTTGTTTTTCTTCTTCCTGTTTCTTTACCTACAACTGATCTTTGCACATGACCTTCTCATTGAATATGACATCTCTACTCCTAATTATTTTGTTATTTTCATAATCCCATAATCGATAACCAAAATCATTAACACCGTATCCAATAAAGGTACACTTCTT
>JZKD02S0298131.1:302097-331899 GCA_000966675.3 Picea glauca | reverse complement strand
TCTCTCCCTCTCTCTCCCCTACACCGCTCTCTCCCCATCCCTCTCCATTTCTCTCTCTCCCTCTCTCTCCCCTGCACCGCTCTCTCCCCCTCCCTCTCCATTTCGCTCTCTCCATCCCAACTATTGGAAATAATGATTACATTAGTAATTAGTTGGAGTCTCTTTGAGTTTGTTGAGAGATTCTCTCAACAAACATGTCCAAGTTTAGAATAAGTTGGATCTGACAACAAATCCATAAATGTATTTATATTTTGTGTATTCATAATGAAAAATAAGTTTTGTGTGCAATTGTATTTTCCAAGTTTGTATCAGAGACGACTGCTCTAGGTAACTCCCTCACAGGAGAGAGGGCCCATAAATATATGTGAGTATTAGTTTCCTTTGTTGAGGCATAGGAATAGATTAGCATTATTTTTTCTCAATATCCATTGTGCATGGAAGATTTTTGCCTATCATTGTCATTTGCGTTGCTTGCATATTTTTTGGCGTTCCATGGTGAAGTCACCAATGGAATCCACTTATTTCACATACATTTTTGAGATCTGTTGATGTAATTGAACCTTGGTTCAAGACTGTTGGAGGACCAAATCGTATCAGCCATGGGCATGGAAAATCACAATTTGTTATTGGTCAATACACAACAATTTCTATCTATTTTGTCTTCTTACACAACAATTTCAATTGACTCTGGTCAATGATTCTGTAAATGCGGAAGGGTTGGTTTCATCGTGGGTAATGACAGTTTATTCTTTTGCAGTTCCATAAACCCTACAGTTTTAGACTTTTTGGATGACTTCAATAGTGATTATGATCTCAAGCTAACTAAGCCCTGGTTTCGCACACGTCAATGGGATAAATGAACAAGATATCATAGAGGCTCAAAGATAATATGGGACAAGAATGGAATTGTCCATATCTTGGCCACTCTTCGCCAAGCAATGAATGGGCATGAGGAAGATAAATATTATTCAAATGGTCAACATTTTTCTAGTGTCTTAACATGAATTTTGAATAAACGAGAAGAAAATATGTGATATGGATGGATGTTTTGTTTGAATCTATGCAAATTGTGTTCGGGTTTGTATTGTTTTGTTTCTAAAATTAAATGATCCAGAACCAATTAATTGAACATAGTAACGTTTAAATTAGTGGTTCTCAACGTTATTCAATGCCAAGACAACACAATACTAGTTTGAGTATGTTTACAAGTCTGTTATATACTGATGTATCTTGATGTGCTTTGAGCCTCAAGACCATCAGTTACATGTTCTTTTTTATGAGATATTTGTAGGTCAAGTCGTTTCATCAACTTTTGAACACATTTAGTATCCAAACCACTTTCCTAGCAACTGATGGATAGCCGAAAGTGAAATATCCGACATACGGTGGTAGGTCCATAGAGTGGTTTATTACTTGACAACTCTTATTATGGCAGCCCCGACGAGCCGAGTTTGTCAATATTGTTGATTTTGCAAGTTCGATAATGATGGTCAGAGGAATTTATGTTTTAAATGAATGAAATAGAAAGATCAAGAGTGTGAAGAAGTGAAGAGAGAAAAATGGGAAGCTCAAGAGTGTGAAGAAGGGAAGAGAGAAAAATGGGAAGTTCATAGTGAGTGTAAGTGATGAGGAAGACCAGTCATACTATGTGACTTATATAAATGTAGTTTGTATCATAAGTTTTGTAAAGAGTGTTATGTAATTGTGATCAATGTTGTAATGAGTTTAATTTAAGCATTAAGGGAGGGTATTGAAAATAATGCTTACATTAGTAATTAGTTGGATTCTCTTTGAGTTTGTTGATATATTCTCTCAAAAAACGTGTCCAGGTTTAGAATAAGTTAGATATGACAACAAATCCATAAATGTATTTATATTGTGTGTATTCATAATGAAGAATAAGTTTTGTGTGCAATTGTATTTTCTAAGTCCAACCTCTCTCTCTCTCTCTCTCTCGCACACACTTTCATTCACTCACTTTATATATCCCCCTCTCCCTCTTTGTATCCCCCCTCTACCCATTGTTCCCTCTCTCCCTCTTTCCCTTTGTCTGTCCCCACCTATTCCCCCACCTATTCCCCCATATCTCTCTTTAACTCTCTCTCTCCCTTCATGTCTTTCTCTCTCTCCCATTTTCTACCTCACCCCCTAGTTCCACACTCTCTCTCCCTCATGTTTTGCTTCCTTCCCTTTATTTTTCTCTCTCACACACACTCTCCCTCTCCCTTCCCTTCCCTTACCTCTCTCTCCCTTCCAATTTCTCCCCCCTTCTTGTTTGAATATAATGGATTTTCTCGTTTAACCATAGACAATATCACTATTGTCACCCAACCATAGGCCGAAGGCACCCCCGAGCACCTTAAACTTGACAGAAAATCATTTCAGAAGAAAACCCTAGGCTAGATAGCCTAAAAAAGATAGCACACCTCTCTCCAAGGTTTAGCGCACCAAACAAGAGTTGATCAGAGAGTCCAAACCATAACCAAAAGAGATTCCAGGCCAAAACCAAAATCTTCTAGCTGCAATAGCTACAACAACCACTCTCCTCCAAACTTGCGCACAAACTGGCCAACTATAGTGCAGACAAGTGTTTCTTTTTTATTTCTTAGAATTCCTTGCCAAAATGAAGACTGGGCTCCTGTATTTATACTAAAACTGGCAAACTTCCTGGGTCGACTTCTCATTCTAGGTGCCTATTTACTTAGTATATAATATTTTGCTTCAGACATCTTCTTCTCTTGGAGGCTAATAACCTAATACAAGTTAGCCTCTTCAGTTGACTTGTCTTCTAGGGTTATTAGCCAACTAACTACGGTTTCTTCTTTCTTCCTAGAATATTCTATTCTCATCAGGTTTTCATGTGGAGGTAATTACCTCCCGCAGCTACTATAATATCAACACTCCCTCCTAGCTAGCGAGGTATTTGAAGGTAATGGTCTTGAGCAAAAACATACCATTCACCTGGTAGCATGAACATAGTCATCTAAAATTTCTCATGATTAGATCATGAGCACCATCATCACTATCAGTGTCATCGGTTGCATGATCTCTCGGAACCATACTCCATCTGAGTAATCAAACATGATGTTGGATAAGTCACTCACTCCACAGAGTGACAAAAGAGCCATTCTTCTAATCCGGACATATGTCCGAGAAGAATAAATGTTCTGAAACATTTTTCATCTGGGAGATCTATGTCCATTGATCATCCATCTAGCTGATAATCATTTCCAATAGTAATTATATTCTTCAAGGTGATCGAAACAATGTCATTCAATAGAACACAACTATGTCTATCCATAGTAGTACACAACTACAATCCAATGGTACATTGCCACACCAAGTAGCACACATATAATTGACCAGTGACATATAGTCACAATTACTGGAACACATCCACTACAGTAGTATACATCTACTATCCGGAAACATACAATCTCCATAAAAATCATATCATCAACCTGCACAAAAAACGTTGTTATGATATAAACTAAATCATCTGGGCCATTCTTCCACTCACATATGTGAGATCTAGAGGAGCATCTGCCCTAAGAAGGTAAAACATAAATTATGAGTTATCTGGACTATTCTTATCAACCAAGGAAGAATAACTGTCCTCATTTATGAGCCTGGACCATTCACCTATCCGGTCCATTCCTCCGGCACTAAACAAAGTGCAACCTGGAGAGAATGAGTCTGCCCTAGGGAATGCATGTCCCTGATTGTTGAACCTGGACCATTCCCTTATTTGGGCCATTCCTCTGGCACTAAACAAAGTGAAACCTATAGAGAATGAATCTTCCCTAGGGAATGACTATCCGGACCATTTACTAAGGAAATTAATGTCCTACACCAACCTCCAAAACGAACCATTCTTCGAAACTGCTCACAACTTTGAGCTTCAAAAGAATGATTGTTCGGCGAGGCGGACCAGTCTTCTTGACCACTACTGAGAGTGATAATCAAGAATAGAGACTTTCCTAGACCATTCCTTATGTTAACCACAAGGGGAATCGTTGTCTATGGTACATCAACAATCCATCGAACTATTTTCATTACTAAAATGACCATTCGATCTGGACCATTTTTTGAACTGGAAAATGCATGTCCGCCAGAAATCTCAAACCACTTTCCGAACTGGAAAGGATCTTCTCATCCTAGAGCATTTTTCAAACTGAAAAATGACTGTCCATAAATCAAGAACACATCGGTGCTCCCTCCCAACCTGAGATTTATCTCTTCCTTTTTCAATAAGGAAGTCGTCTCCAAGAGCTCCATCTTGAGTACACAAACTCTTTCATCTTGAACATAGGATTTACCAAAATGTCTGCTTATCTACTCATATGTGAAGATATATATTGGAGAACCACTTCTCCTTTCTGGACTTCATCACAAAGAATGTAATGCTTGATCTCAATGTACTTTGGTCTTTCTGGAACACTGGTTTTCTGAAGGCTTCATATAGCTCTGATCATCATAGTTGAATTCAACTCTTTTGTTTACTGCTAGCTCATAACATCGTGAAAAGGGTCAAACTTGGAACATATCCAAGTGGTACTTCTTCTTTCATCATGAGAGATTTGTCATGGACTGTAATTCCATCATCCTTGAGTTATGAGTAATAATTCTAATATAATATATTTGTCATAGAAGGTTTTTCACCACGCTTTTGTTCTGCATGGGACTCTCTAAACCAAGTTTCTTGAATCCATACAAAACCTTATTCCATATGAATACAAGAGTCTCTTCTTGGTATACCTCAAAGCCTTGAGGTTGTTCTACATACATTCTTTGTTCAATTATTCGGGAGAACAATATTTTCATTCATCTGATGTAAACTCCAATCCATGGATATTACGGACGATATAATGGCTCATGTAGAGGTATGTCTAGTTTAATAGAACAAACAATCATCATAGTATTCTCCCTCCATCTGGGAGAAACCTCTAGTTCTGGATCTGACAATGCTTACTTTCATTTCCTCTGCTTGATTACTTTTAGTTAGTTCAAGTCAGGTTGGTAGTCTTGTGATTCTCAATACAATGAATGGTTGTTCTGTCTTTTCTTTATCTTTTGGAATCTTCATGTTCTTCCTTATGTTTTTATTTAGTTCTTAGGTCCATGGAGTTTTCTATAGATTCCATGCCCTAAAGATTCCATCTTCTTCCTTTCATCATAGGATCATGGATGTTGATGGACAACTACGGATCCTTTAAGGCTTCTTTTCGAAGAAGACTTCTTCTAATGTCACACTGAACACGTGTTTCTTTTCATGGTTGTTACCATTGATAGGAACATGGATAGATACTTCATCATCTTCAGTGGATCATATTATTTAGGATTAGCAACCTTCTAATCCTTGCTTCATGCATGAGTGCATGCTCATCTTTTGGAATTTTGTAATCAACTCCCTCCAACTAAGAGAGCCCATGCCTTCGTCTACATCCTTATTGCCTTCTGCAACGTGTCACAAGTCTTTTTCCAATTTCCTCTTGATTGCTGACTTATTTCTGTCTTTTACTTCTTCTAGGTTTCTTCAAGATTGATTTTGATTTTGAATTGTCTTGCAATTGTTACTTATGTAATAGCTTCCACATGAATTGTTACCAGGGTATGTTGATGTACTTCATCCTTTCATGTGTATTGCCTGACTTGTAGTTATTGTGATAAAAATCCTTATCTTGTTGTTATTCCATAGGTATAGTTTCTCTTTGAACATATTATTTTCTAGGAAATAGATATGCAAAACATAGTATGTACAAGAACTATGAAAAGTATTTTTACCTTGTATTAGAAGAAGAAGTCTATTTCATCCTGCCTAGTCTTGTTTGAAGGTTCCTTTTCTTCGACAACTCATGTTTCATGTGTCTCCTTCCTTTTCTTTAGCTTGGAACAATGATCCTTATAGTGGCCATATTTTCGACAGTTGAAGCATTGTATTTCTGACATATCTTTCTCTTGATTTGGCTTCTTCCTGGAGCCAAACTTCCTTTTATTCTTGAAATTATTGAAACTTGATGTGAAATCTTGATCATTGTATTTCTTTTGGGGTTTCTCTTTTGCACCGATCCTTGATTCTTCTTGTGCACAACAAGTCCAAAGTTATTCAAATGTAGGACACTCCTTCATTATGTTCATGCTTGCAGAAAATGCATCCCATGTCTTCGGAAGACCATTGAGTACTATGTTTACCAATGCCTTCTCTGAAATTATCTCTTCAATAGCTTGTACATTTTATCTATTAACTAAGATATTTTCACAAAGTATGATGTTATACTGTCATCATCATTCATCTTCATGTCATGGAGCACATTCTTCAAACTCATTACTTGTCCAATGTTTCTGACTAAGAAGAGGTTTTTTAGGGAATAATACATATTTTTAGATGAATCAAGGTGGGAGATGTAGGGTACTAGGTGGTATTTTATAGAATCCACTATGATACTCATGGCATTGATGTCATTGTCTTTGAAATTTTCCACTAGGATAATTTTTCATGATATCCAACACTTTATTCTTGGCAAGGATGAGATCAATCCTTGTCTTCCATGCTCTGAAGTTAGGAGCCCCATCTAAATTATTTTATGACTTCATAGAGTAAGTCATGCTTTCTTTGACTTGGTCAACCCTAGATTTGACCAAAAACTCAAACTTGACACCCTGGCTTGCTGAGAGTACCAGGATATGCACTAGGCTAGGGTGCACTAGTATATCCATAAATTAGGTCAATCCATTCACTTAAGGTGCCTCAATGAGATGATTAGGGTTTCTGCAACTACACCTGCTAGTAACCCTAGCGACAGTGCTTTGGTAACTGGTCCTACTAGAAACCCTTGCGACAGTTCTTCAATGATCTTAGTATCCTTATGGATATGCTCCCTTCCAGTGGTTATACTGAATGAAGGAGGTGTGGGCCCATAACCTATTAGAATATAATGGATGTGCTCTTTTAACCATAGACAATATCACTATTGTCACCCAACCATGGGCTGAAGCCACCTCGGGCACCTTAACCTTGACAAAGAATAATTCTGGAAGAAAACCCTAGGCTAGATAGCCTAAACAGGATAGCGCACCTCTCTCCAAGGTTTAGCACACCAAACAAGAGATGATCAGAGAGTCCAAACCATAACCAAGAGAGAGTCTAGGCCAAAACCAAAATCTACTAGCTACAACAACTGCAACGACAACTCTCCTCCAAACTTTCGCACAAACTGGCCAACTGCAGTGTGCACAAGTGTTGCTTCTATAGTTTTGAGAATGCCCTACCAGAATAAAGATTGACCTCTTGTATTTATACTAAAATTGGAAAATTGCCTAGGCTGACTTCTCATTCTGGGTGCCTATTTACTTAGTATATAATATTTCCTTTAGTCGAATTATTCTCTTGGAGGCTAATAACCTAATACAAATTATCCTCTTGAGACAGCTTGTCTTATAGGGCTATTAGCCAACTAATTAGGGTTTCTTCTTGCTTCCTGGAATATTCTATTCTCGTCAGGTTTACACGTGGAGGTAAATACCTGTCGTAGCTACCATAATATCAACACTTCTCTCTTTATCTCTCTCTCCTTGTCTCTCTCTAACTCCTTGTATCCTTCCATTTGTCTCTCTCTCTATCCCTCTCTCTCTATATCTCCCTCTTACTTGCATCTTGATCTCTACCCCCCCCTTTTCACCTTTCTCCTTATTTCCCTCTCTCTCTATCCCTTACTCTCCTCCCCCTCTCTCTACCTTTATCTCCCTCCCTCCCTGTCTCTGTCTACCCCATCACTCTCTCTCCATCTCACTCTACACCTCTCATTCTCTCTGCCTCTCTCGCCTTATCTGTTGAGTGCTCAACACACACTATTNNTTTTTTTTTTAATTTTTCTCTTTCTGGGTACCACTTGTTTTCTTTCCTTCTTTCAGAGTTAAGTCCGTTGTGTAGGGATCATTAAGTTGTGTTTCCATGTCTCATCATTGATCATGTTCAAATTTATTTAGATCTATTAAATTGAAACCTTTTCTCTAAAAAAGAACCTGACATTTTAACTAAGAATTCAAAATTAAAATTATGCCCCATGAACGTATTTTGGGCATCGGCGGAATCCAAGCACAAAAAATGACCACGTACTGACAAGAATCTTCGATCACCAATGTATCATTGGCATCGGGAAAAAACAAAAAAGGATTGTGCTAGTTGTTCGCAAAGAATACTCATAAAATGGTCAATATCCCATCAACGTTAGTGAAATATGAGAGGGATAAACATTGACATAGGCCATGACGAACCTATGATAACTGATTATTGATGCATTTGTTCGGGGCCGATGAAATCTCAAATATTTAAATCATGGAAAAAATTTGCGTCAACACATCGTTGATCATCGATCACTGATGCATGTTCAACATCAAAAAGTTTTGAGGGGGGTAATCTGGGAACACTTGTTTAAACATCACAAATTGTTGATACTTGATACTTTTTCAGCATTGGAAAGGTAAGACCTGTTTTTTAAAAGGCTTATCTAACAAAAATCCTCGATTTTGCATAAACTTTTAAATGAAGAAGCCAATTTCAAACACCACGTGTCTTTGACGCGTAGGCATTTCGTACAAACTAGTTTCATCCTGAGTCACCTTAGGTTTTCCCATGTCCTAGTCACACTTATAGGTCACTATTTCCATATCATCATTGTACGAAAGGATGGATCGACATCAGATTTTTTCCCAAGATATATCAACGAACATTTTCTAAATAAAATCATCGACTCTCAATCCACCCGTTTAAATTAGTGAAATGATGCGACGTTTTCAGTGAAAAATAAGATCTGATTATGCCATTTAGTAGGCCAATTAATGTTTTGTTCCACATTCGTTTCTACCCCATGCGTCAATCGAATAACGAGATTTTGAAATCATCGTCGATTGATGAACCACAATGTAGCCCACTCCTGCACTGCTAACCTAGGACTACATTTAATCTCGAACAAAGTGCAGATCTGGTGACAGATTTTGTCGAACCACACTTACACCCTGAATTGAAGAACATATGTGACAAGGTAAGTATTCTATGGGTTTAAATCACTAAGACAATTTCGAACCCCAACATTCTGCACACAAGTTTCTCATTTCCAGAGCAGTCGAAGAAACGAAAAAGAGCATCTCAGGAGTTGCACTTGATTCTCAGAATTTCAAAACCAAGTTAAGCTAGTGTGAAGAAGAGTTATGTGTTATTTTTATCATTCTGACAGTCACATTTATTTATATATCAGTATTCTCTCTATAGCACAGTGTCTAACTCTTATCTCTTTGCAGAAAAATTCCTCCAAGGAAGCCAACAACCATACACTCACCAAGGGAACCAAAATTGAAGGAAGAAGAGGTCGTTGAAGGATCTTCTCCTGGCACTGCGAGGAAGTTGGAATTTTCTACTAGAGAGGAACGGGTCATCAAAACGTCAACTAATAAGGCATTTTATCATCCCCCTAATTTTGGAGATACAAAAGAAAGCACTGGGTCAAATACAATGCTCCCGCAATGGAGATATTTGTTCAACATAATTAACTGAGAAGATTACCCGAAATTTATTCCCCATAGTAGCCCGGATGTAAGGGCACTCGATGACCAGGTTTTTTCGAACATCCGATGATCATGCATACATATGGTATCTTGTTGAACCCAGGTCTATTACACATTATTTTGGTCACTCTGATGATGACCCCATAGGCATGTGTTCAGGCTTCCAAAACAATCTTTAACATGAGAAAAATGGTTGAGTTCTTCCCCTACAGGGCACATTTTTACAATGATGTTGTAGGCCGATAGTGGTACACAGTGAGAAAATCAATGATTTCTACATGCTGCTCTATGCCTGGCCTGCGGGATTTCCACATGTTTCTATATAGGTAGGGTGCAACGATGCTTGAAGCTAAGAAAAGGAAGAAGTTTCTAAAATTTTCTAGAAGGAGAATCTTCTAGAGTGTGAGGTGGCGTCCATATGGTTGTAATCTCACTGGATTTTCTAATTTTGTGGGATCATCCTCCTCCTAGTAACCACTTCACCTTATCCTATATAATAATGGATTTCTCATGGAAAAGGTTAAGCAATGCCAAGAAATATTTAGCAAAGAATAGGTTGAATACTATGTGAGGAATCTTGATACAATTGATGCTTGAGGTCTCCATTTGTCCATGAAGCTTTGTGGATTACCTTCATGAAAATTCAAAGAAAGTGTATGTGTGTGTTGGAACAAAGGACCACCGAAAGGGAACTTGCAAAATCAAGGCACTCTAGTTGTATCTTTCACTTTTACTTAATATGATATAGCAACATGTCTCTTTCCCATAAAATCATTAGTATTTTATTACATGACTCCTTGATCACATGTTTAGGTTTCCATTGAATCTATAATTGCTACTTTAACTTTGGTTGGTTTGTTCCATTGCAAATATGATCTCACAAGAGCACCAGAGTGAATCAAGGACAATAGAGATATAAGGAAGCAATATATAAAGGTATGTCATACATTCCCTCTTTGATGATAAATTCAATGGTAGAAACCTACGCAAAGAGTCATGTCCTATCTAGTTTTTCTCTAGATCCAGGTGGATCTAGGGAGATTAGTTTATGTCTGCATTCACTGATTTATCCAATAACAAATTTGGTGACCATAGTAGAGATTATTTCACCAAATGGGCCGAGGTGATGCCTACTTTTGACAATACCAGAAAAACTGTAGCCCTTTTCATATTTAATCATATTATTACTCAATTCGAGATCCCACAAGCTATCATTACTGATCATGGTATCCATTTTCGAAACTTTATGATGTTTGAACTTACCGACAAGTTGGGTCTTCAACATAAAAAATCATTCCCCTACTATCCACAGGCCAATGACCAAGTCAAAGCAATAAATAAAATCCTTATCACTATGCTTCGTCGGATAATAGGAATCCATAAGACCACCTAGCACACGATGTTGTTTTTGGCATTATGGTACTATCGGACATCTGTGAAGTCTTCTACGGGATTTACCCCTTTTCAACTAGTCTACAACATTGAAGTCGTTCTCCCAATTGAATGTGAAATACCATCCTTTAAGCTAGTCGTCGAACTTCTCCCAAACACCTCTGCCAAGGAGGAACGTCTATTGTATCTTATGAAATTAGATGAGACCCACCGTGATGCCACCCTAGTTATTGAAACCCAAAAGAAATGCGTAAAATCCCAATATGACAAGCATGTCAAGCCACACGTTTTCTCTGAGGGAGATCTAGTTCTCCTCTATGAATAAGATCATGACCTACTAGGAGCCGGAAAATTCGAAGCTACGTGGCATGGTCCATATATCGTCAAACGAGTGTTAGAGAAGGGAGCTTACAAGTTAGTATATTATGATGGAATTCCTTTGAGTCAACCCATAAATGGGATTTACTTGAAGAAGTACCATGCTTAGCCTGTCTCTGCAAGAGTTCTTGTACTTTTACTGTACCATACTCTTGTGTGTTACTTTTGTGTGTTTTTCATTATTTTGTTTCGACCCCCAACTCCTTACCTTGCATTGTGATTGGTTTCCATATGTCGACGTCTTATCTACCATATATTGGCTTCGCCGATGGTTCTAGTCGTAGTACTCATAACCTAGCTTCTGTTGTTTGGGCAATCTATTCACCCACCAACAAACTTATCAGTTTATAGGGTGTTTGCCTCGGTTGTGCAACAAATAATATCGCAGAATATAGGGTAGTCATTGAATTATTGACCAATTCTATATCAGTTGGGATTCGTCACTTTGTTGTATGACTTGATTTGTAGCTAGTAGTACTCCAGTTAAGTAATGTCTACATTATCCGAAGTCCTACTTTGTTACGGGTATATCTACGAATTCATCTCTTGGAACGTTATTTTGATTATATTGAATATCAACACATTCCTAGATGTATAAATACACTAATTGATGCTCTAGCTAATTATGTGTAAGCTGGTAGAATCCTCATGTATATTTATAATGAAAAAGTTTTACAAAAAGTGTTTTCCATCCAAGGACCAAATTATCAAAATATAGAGCCCATGGCTCCTACAAAATAACATCACAGATGTCGCTCGAAATAGTATCATGGTTTTCTCTCGCGATAGCACACTACTTCCTGTGGTACCCGACGAAGTAACCAACTAAGTGAGTCGGACACGCCTACAGTATGGCATTGCTAATGCCTTGGGACCTCCTTGATAGACATCTCGGGGATGTCTTTCATCAAGCCTTCTAAGTTTTGCTCCATCACCTCATAGTCGTCAGCGTCCCACCCTGCTACCACACATGCCTCTCCTCACCTCTGAATTTTAGATGTTCCTAGAGGTCGATGCCGCCCTACATCTGCATAGTCAAAAGTCTCTGATTAGTCTTTAGATCGAAAACAAAAAAAACATATAATATCCTAAAAACCATAAAAAATTATAAAGAACAAAATGTCTTTCTTACCTAGATCTCCCCAATGAAAACCCTTAGGGAGAGCCAAGTTGGGATCACCCTGAAAGTCTAGGCCGACATAAGCACAATCATCAACCATCAATATTTGGGGCCTTAACCAATCAAAAAATGCATCATTGTACTTTATTATAGGGCCTGCCACATGCAGTGTCATAATGTCACACCACCATTTCATTCTTGGGTCTCGTGGGGCTAGTAACCCCCACTCTACCTGTAGCCGCAATTGAGGGAATCTTTCTAAGAATAAATACACCAAAATGGACCCATACCCAAATTGATTTAGGTCTCCTCTCTTTCTTTTAGTGAGTTGTATCTTCATACTCCAGAGCAAACCGTCACACCAATTGAATACTTGAGGTTCTAGACATTCAAGGGCATATTGAAAGTAACTCTAGAGAGCCATGTGTGGTGATGCACTTCTTTCCATCCGTGCAATGGTTAAGAGTATGGTTATGAGAGTCAAATCCTGCACACCTCGGATATCCACTTTAACTTTGTGCCTTTCAGCATCGGGTTCACAGTGACGATGGATATACTCGCTCATAGGAAAGCCACCACCTCGACCCCTACCAGAGACACCCATGCCGCATCATGGGTTATCCCCGTCAGCAAGTAAACATCATCAATGTCCAAGGAGTGGCTCTGCACATCCACGTGAAATACTTGTTGTTCCACGTCCCACATATGGACCAAGTACTCTAGTAGTCTCCGTTGGGCTCTCATACCCTGGACTTTGAAAAACTTCAACATGCCACATTTTCGAAGAGCATCAATGGTTCCTGGATCATTCAAAGACATTGAGTCTTCATCTTCATTCTCACATTCTCTCCATTCCAACATTTTTGCATTCAAACACTTGCATGGAAGTAAAATAGGACAGTTAGCACCTTTATCCACACTTTTTTGGAATTATTTTGGTTCAACGCTTTCTTTTCTTTTCTGGTTTTCGGTCGCCGCAACTGAGCTTCAATTATAGTGCAAGATTTCTGCAGGAGAGCCCTTGGGAACCTACAAAAATCCTTGATTTCTGTAGGGCTGGATATAGGAAGAATATTAAGCACTTACTGTTTTCATAGAAATCGTTCATTGATTGATCGCTAGTGCTCTTCGCAATCGCCCGCCAAAGTAGGGGGGTGAAAAAGGGGCTTTTTGACAAGTTCTTCACCAAACACAAATGAAATGGTAAAAAAGACCTCTTGCTCTTATGTATTTCATTTTTTGCCTTTTTTAATAATATTTTATATTATAAAAATGTGTTCGGTCATAAACCCTCATAACTAATAGTTTTGTAAGTGTATTGTTTCTTCCAGGGAGAAGACTAGAGTCCTAATTAACGAAGTATGAATCTTTCTTACGCAATCTATTTTTCTCTTTGTTATGTATATCGATACTTTTTAGGGTTTTTTAGTAAAATCTCGAGTTCACTCTTCGTTAGTTCTCGTGCTCGAACATTTATGAGAACGCAACCGAGTACACATTTTTCGTCCTTTTGTACTCTTCTTGGTAACACAAAAAATGACACACATGGAGTATCATTTAAACTCTTTTCACACTACATAAAAATGAAAAGATTGTCCAGCGACCTTGTTCTGTTCACACTCGTAAAAGTATTTGAATAAAACATTTGATGGGCGATAATTTACCACTTTTTCGGTCCTGTCAAACTATTTTACAAAAATGGAACTGAGAGAGTTCTCTTTAAAGTGTTTCTTAGACTCTATAAACATGAAAAACTCTCGATTTTTCTATATTTGGACTCGTTAAACAAACATCGAAAGAACCACATGGGACCAAACCACTCCTTCTTAGGGTTTGTTAAAAATACTATGAGGGACGCTTTCGAAGGATGAACTTACATTACAATCATATGTTATCCTCCTCAAGCTTGCGTGAAAATAAAGAGGTGCTCACCAGAAATGGTGGGGGGAAATTTGGGAAAGAGATGTGTTTCTGTACCTGTGTTAGTGGTAGTACTAGTCGCTCTTGAACATGACACCCCCTTCATTATTTGAATCCATGTTGGGAAATCCATTTGATTCTCATATATACTTCGTTGAATTCATATCTTGGGTCATCTTTGATTCAATGCTGCCAAGACCAATGTCGTGTCATTCATATGTTCAAGAGAAGCCCAAACAAGCCCTCCTCCGAGTCGACCATCTACATTGTCATTTCGTACCATGTCAGCCTTCCCTGTCTCAGTTTCTAATCATTTTCATACTTTGATCTACCCTTAATATGTTACTTATTTCATGTCACTGATGGGGGATACATCAAGGCCCTCCTGTAATGAGTCTTTTTTCTATCGACTTCAACTCATCATCTGGGAATAAGTCTTAGAAATCATTTAGTACCTTAGAGCCTGCATGCCTCAATGGAATGTTTATTCTCTCTCGATAGTGGATTCACATCATTGGTCCTTGATTGAGAGATTTCATCGAGTGTTCATCTTCATATCATTTATTCAAATTTGTTGGATTGTATTAGGGTACCTTGGGAGTCATTGATATCAATGGTGATTTCCCTCACACTTGTTAACGATTTTCATCAATGACCGATAATCAAGTGGTTTCTACGATGTTCGACTTCGACACCTGTAATCGCATGGTTAGATTCGTACTTAGGGATGACAGGATTGAAGACCCTGGATCTCATCTTTTTGGCCTAGGTTGCGATGGAGTATTTATGATTTGAATTGACACACAAATCCACTTTGTATGTCTCGTGGTTGTGTCTGACTTTACACTTTCTAATACATAGATCCACGGTGTATTTCTAGTGGCTATGTAGAATTTTGATGATATGGGTACACAATGTATAGTTGGTGGCTATGCCTTATATTTATGATTTCAATCACTTGTAATCTTAGCATCGGAATGCCTACCTCATAAATGGTATAATTCTATGCAGATTCTTGATTGTTTGTAGGTTCCTTATTGGTGCACTTCTTGTTTCTGACACACACACACATTTTACAAAGTATTTCAGCTGTCACATGTTTCAGCCTCATACTTTGGGGGGCATTTTGTTACACATTATTTTGGTCACTCTGATGATGACCCCATAGGCATGTGTTCAGGCTTCCAAAACAATCTTTCACATGAGGAAAATGGCAGATTTCTTCCCCTACAAAGCACATTTTTCGAATGATGCCGAAGTTTGATAGTGGTACATAGTGCGGAAATCAATGATTTCCATAGGCTACTCTATGCCTGACCTGTGGGATTTTCGCATGATGCTATATAGACAAGGTGAGGAGGTGCTTGAAGCTAAGAAAAGGAAGAAGTTTCATGAAGATTCTAGAAGGAGAATCTTCTAGAATGTGAGGTGGTGTCCATATGGTTGTGATCTCACTGGCTTTTTTGATTTGGTGGGATCATCCTCATCCTAGTAACCACTTCAACTTCTCCTATATAATAATAGATTTATCGTGAAAAAGGTTACGCAAGGTCAAGAAAGATTGAGAAAAGAATAGGCAGAAGACTGTGTGAAGAATCCTGATACAATTGATGCTTCATTTTTCCATCAAGCTTTGTGGATTATCTTCATTCAAATTTTGAGCAAGTGTATGTGTGTGCTGGAACAAAGGACCACTGAAAGGGAACTTGCAACATCAAGGCACTATGGTTGTATCTTCCACTTTTACTTAATATGATACAACGACATGTCTCTTTCCCATAAATTCATTAGTATTTTATTACATGACTCCTTGATCACATGTTTAGGTTTCCATTGAATCTATAATTACTTCTTTCACTTTGGTTGGTTTGTGCCATTGTAGATCTGATCTCACAAGAGAACCGGAGCGAAGCAGGGACAACAGAGATATAAGGAAGCGATATATAAAGGTATGTCATATGACGCAGCACCCCCTGCCTCAGCAGGTTCTGCGTGACCTCCCGGTCTTAGGATCGATCCAAATCTTCCCTTAAGTCAGATTCACTCTTTGGTTTCCTCATAGGGAATACCACACACACAAGGTGTATTCCATAACTGACCAACAAATATGATAAGGGATTTTCTTTTCCTTTCGGGATTTTGGATTTCAATATTTCGTGAATCCTGTTGTCGATCCCCTTGTCTCTTCAACCTTCAAAACTCGAAACGTCAACGAGGGTTGACTCCTTCAATGCATCGAACACACGCCTCTTGTTGCCACTTATTTCGCCTTTTTGGAACTTGAGTGATCGACCAACACTCATTTCTCTTCCCTTATGATTTTTCAGTTTCCGAAATTTCCCCTTTTGGCGAGATCAAAGATATTTCGGGATTTTCCCTGAAGCTTGACCACTCCCTTGACTTTCGTCACACGTATCCTCTGATTAATTCATAGGACCCACCTTTCGGCTTTTTCCTTTTCACCATTTAGGGAGTTGCGTTGACATGCAACTCTATCTCTTGACTCCCGGAACCCCGAAACCCAATTGGGCCCATGGATATTATCCTTCAATGTTTCAGGAATTTTTCCTTTCACTCTTCGATATTTCACAACTTGCGAGATCCACAACAGAAAGGTTCCTCACCTCCCAAAACTTCGATCTTTGAATTCCCGAAACCTTGCCTCCAACATGATCTATGGCTGAGATCCTCCAATATCCAACGACTCTAGATCTTTCGGATTTTCGCAAACCCAGGAGTTTGAAACTCTTGATTCCAAAGATCGTTGCCTCTTCTACTTCCTGACACCTGAAGTGCCGAAATGACAAAATTTCACGCCAAGGTCCTATCCCGTTTTGCGACTTCGGGATTTTCCCTTCACTATGTCCCGACTCCTTGTCGTCAGGATTCTCGGTATGCCGAACCCCGAAATACCAAAATTTCACACTTGATTATCCTTTTCACGAACCGGGAGTTTGAGTGACCAAGGGTTTTGACCTACACTCCCAACTTACGAGTCCATAATTCCCAAAATGATTTGACATCTCAGACAGACCACGATCAACGGTCCACGTTGTTTCTTGATGTCAGGGTGGCGAATTCGTTCAACTCCTAACCACCTTGCAGCTCCTCTGAATCCAACAGTCCCCGTGATTTCGTGAGTTCTCCTCGGATAATTCTAACTGAATGCCCGATTCACTCCTCAATGACTTATGTGAGACGAATCGGTGTTCTCCCTCCTGAAATTGTCTTTTATGAGATTCTTTTGACTTTCGTCTCCCTTTGAACACTTCAAAGGTACTATCCCTCATGAGCTTTCACTTTTGAACTCAATTCCCCAAAAGGAATTCTTCTCGCACTCCTTGCCGAAATATTTCAAATAACCTCTAGTTATTTGAGTCCTCAACTCTATGCACTCTTTGCAACATCAGTCCTTCCACATTCACCTTATTTGATAACTTTTAAGGTTTCAACTAGCCCGCGCACACCTTGCACGACTCTGTACTTCACCTACACTTCTATTGGTATGAGAACAACGATCCCTCTCCTGAGCTTTCTGAGATAAAACACAGACTCTTGTCAACACACACCTTGTGGACGTTTCACTGCACTCCTTGCAGGAACTCTCAGGATGAGAAACAATTGAAACTCATTTGTCTCCTCTCTCAGACTTCATATACTTAACATAAAATCACACATTCAACACAACATTGAAACAAATGCATAAACAGAGAGAATAAAACAATTGTAAGCATACCATTCAGCAAATGTAAACAATAAGCATCATAACACCATGAAAATTGAGTCAAACCTTCATATATTAACTCAAGTGCTCATGTACATGGGTTCTTCTCTACAACTCTCTTCTACAGCTCTCAGCTTAAAAAAGCCGCTCCTTCTTCTATTCTCATGATACAATAATACAAGGGTGAGGGTGTCTATATCCATTTTCCCTCCTACACTTATGAAACTGTCTAATCTCTTAATTCAAATCTACCTACTTTCATTAAACAAACTTAATGTCTATTACATTCAGCAGATGAAAGAAAATCGCTCAAGATCTATTTACAACATGCAAGTATGCTTCCTTTACTACATTAATATATGCTCATTAATTTTTTAAAAACATTTCAAAATGAGCAAAATGTGTGCTGTGATTTTCCAACTGTCTTTCACCTTTATGGTTTCTTGGTTGGATGCTTACGATGCTCCTGCATCATACTCCCTCGCTTGAAAATTTTCATGAACTCCTGTTAATGAGCTCTTGCATGGTTTGTCCATGCTTATGAATTTCTTCTTCATCTTCCCAACTAGCATCTTCAACTGGATGTCCCTTCCATTTGACCAAGTCTTGAAAATACTCTTTTCTCCTAGTCTTTTTGCTAATCCTCTTGTCAATTATTCTTTTGATCTATGGCTTTTCAACTACAGGCATTTGTTTTGTCCATTGAATCTCTTTTTGTTCCTTCTCTTCTCCTTCTTCTTCAATTTTGTAAGGGTACAAATCCGCAACATTGAATATCAGTGAGATTCCGATCCCATCGGGTAATTCAATATCATATGTGTTTGCCCCAAATTTCCTTATGACATTGCACGGTCCAATATTTTTCATCTTCAGTTTGTTATATGTTCCCCTTGGGAACATTTGCTTCCTCAAATGTGAAAGAATAAAATCACCAACTTCAAATGGAATTTCTCGCCTATGTTGATCTGCTCTCCGCTTGTATTATTGACTTGAACTCTGCAATAGCTCCTTGACTCGACTGTGAAGCTCCTTCATTCCTTCTGCAAAGTCTTCTGCACTAGCACTCCTGAATTGAGCTTGTTCCAAATTTTTCAATTCAAAAACTCCCCTTGGCTGCATTCCATAAACAATCTAGATTGGACTCTGCCCTGTGCTTCTGTTAAGCGAATCATTATAAGAAAATTCCGCCCATGGCAGAATGTGATCCCATTGACTGTGGTGTTCAGTCACTAATCTCCTCAACAAATCTCCCAAGATTTTGTTCACGACTTCTGTCTGCCCATCCGTTTGAGGATGATATGCTAAATTAAAAGACAAATTTGTCCCCATATTTTTCCATAAGGTCCTCCAAAAATGCCCTACGAACTTGGTATCTCGATAAGAAACAATACTCCTTGGAAAACCGTGATGTCTGACAACTTACTTTAAAAATAGGTTCGCAATATGAGTTGCGTCACTGGTTTTCTGGCATGGTATGAAATGTGCCATTTTTGAAAATTTGTCAACTACCACAAAGATTGAATCATAGCCTCTCTATGTTCTTGGCAATCCCAATATAAAATCCATGCTCGCTCGTCCCACGACCTTTCTGGTATGGGTAATGGTTGATATAACCCTGTGTTCTACCTTTTCCCTTTTGTGTCCTAACAAATCCTGCATCTATCCACAAATTTCTTAACATCTATCCTCATCCTTGGCCAAAAATATGAGCCATTCAACTTTGAGAATGTCTTATCATGACCAAAGTGTCTGGCCAATCCTCCATTGTGTTTTTCCTTCAGCAGGTTCTCCCTCATGGAGCATTTTGGAATACATAGTTGATTGCCCTGGAATAATAACCCATCCTGGATCATATACTCGGTCCATTAGCTTCTGTCCCTAAGAACTGGATTCTCAGATGCCTCATATGCCTCCTTAAAATATGGGTCATCCCTATACATTTGTTTGAGGTTATCAAAACCCAAAGTCTTGACTCTGGATTCTTGCATAAGCAAACATTTCCTGATCAAAGAATCAACAACTTTGTTAGCAGCTCCAGAAATATGCTTAATCACAAAAGTAAAATTCTACATGAATTCAACCAATTTAACATGTTTTTGGTTCAAATTCTCCTGTTGAGTCATGAATTGTAAAGCATGATTATCACTGTACAAAACAAACTTTTTAGGAACAAAATAATGTCTCCATTTCTTCAGTGCTTGTATGACTGCATATAATTCTTTGTCATATGTTGAGTACTTTATCTTTTCTTCATTCACTTTTTCACTGCAGTATGCGATCGACCTGTTGTCTTGTCTCAAGACCACTCCAATTGCAAATCCACTCGCGCCACACCTGACCTGGAATGTCTTGCTAAAATCCGACAAAACTAGAATTGGTTGCTCTGTGATCTTCTTCAGCAGGTTGAATCTCTTCTCTGCTTCTTCTATCCAGTGAAAAGACTTGTGTATTTTCTTCAGCATATCCATCATTGGTG
This sequence comes from Picea glauca, assembly GCA_000966675.3. Lineage (NCBI taxonomy): Eukaryota > Viridiplantae > Streptophyta > Pinopsida > Pinales > Pinaceae > Picea > Picea glauca. The sequence goes on along the minus strand of JZKD02S0298131.1, from coordinate 311,328 downwards.
TGCTAATTCCATTGAAATTTCGAATGAATTTCTTGTATAAACTTGCCAAACCATGGAAGCTTCGAACTTCAAACACACTCTTCAGCGATGACCAATTCTTAATTGCATCTACCTTTTCTGGATCCATCTTCAACTCATTTGCAGAGATAAAAAAAACCCAAATAAATGAGTTTTGTCCTCATAAATGACGATTTCTTCATTTTTATCAGCAATTTCTCTTGCTGTAATCTTCTCATTACTGCAGCTAAATGCTTCAAGTGTTATGCTCATGTTTTGCTGAAGATTAATATATCATCAAGATATATGATGATGAATTTCCCAATGAAATCCTTCAGGACTTCATTCATCAACCTCATGAAAGTACTGGGTGCATTCATTAAGTCAAATGGCATGACAATCCATTCATACAACCCCTCATTCGTCTTGAATGTTATCTTCCAATCATCACCTTCTCTCATTAGAATTTGATGATACCCACTTTTCAAATCAATCTTTGAAAAAAAATTTGCTCCACTCAAGCAATCCATCAAGTCATCCATCCTTGGTAATGGAAATCTATATCTGATGGTAATCTTATTGATTGTCCTTGAGTATTTACATATTCTCCAGCCTCCGTCTTTTTCTTGGATGAGCACTGTTGGAACAACGCATGGACTCAAGCTCTCTTGAATCAATCCTTTGTCCATTAAGTCCTGCACCTGTCTCTTGACTTCTTCATTTTTCTGTGGTGTCATCCTGTATGCAGCTTTGTTCGGTAAACTGGCTCCAGGTATAAGATCAATATGATGGCTTATACTCATGATAGGTGGTAACGAACAAGGTAGTTTGTCCACTACTATATCAACAAATTCTCCCAACAATTCCTGGATTTCTTCTAGTAAATCATCTATTCTCGTACTGATCAAAACAATTTTGGGCTTCCTGACCACAATAAGTTGTGTGTCTTCCTTCTTCTTAACCTCCTTAAGAAGTTCCTTCCCACTCATGAGAAGTACAGTGTTGCTCATCTCTGTTTTCACCTCTTGGTTTTTAATCGACAACAACATGTGTGTCCTCCCATTCTTATCCAGTGTGTACATGTTATTTCTCCCATCATGAATCATGTTCCTGTCATATTTCCATGGTCTACCCAGTAATATATGAAAAACATCCATGGCAATGACATCACATAATATTTCATCTTTATATCCTCCTATTTTAAATTCAACTAAACATTGTTTAGTGACATTTACCTGATGTCCTTTTTGTAGCCACAAAACTCTATATGGGCTTGGATGTACAATAGTCTCCAACTCCATCTTTTCTACAATATCTATAGATACGAGATTGTCTGTGCTACTGATGTCCACTATGACCTTGCATACCCTGTCTTTGGTTTTGCAAGCAGTCCGAAACAGACTGTTTCTTTGGGCTGGGTTCTCTTCCTCCTTCTCTGGCTTCAAGAGAACTTTCCTCCCCATCAAAGATCTTCCTCCCTCAGCGTCTTCTACCTCAACATTCTGTCCTTGAGCTTCGGCAATGTGAGTTTCATCACTATATTTTTTCTTATCTGTACACTCATAAGATTTATGTCTGATCTTTCCACAGACAAAGCATTTTACTTCACCGCCTCTGCCTCTTCCTCTTCCTCTAGCTCGAGGAAAAGTATTTCTACCAGCATACTGCCCTCTCTGTGAGCTTCCTCCTCTCTCATGTTGAGTTTGAGGTTTCTTCCCCTCTTCTTTAGATTTATGAGTTCTGTCTTGGACAATTTTTTTGCCTCTGGCTTGACTTCTACCTCAGCCTCTTTGACCTTGCTTCCGACTCAACTTCTCTTTAGCTTTTAGAGCTATCTGATAAGCATATTCCACATTTCGAATTGTCATCATGCTCATCTCATATTGAATTTCATAACACAGACCATTCATGTATCTGGCAACTTTTTCATCATCACTTTCCCAATGACCTTCTCTGATGTTTATCTTGTAGAACTCTTCAGTGTATTATTTCATTGACATCATCTTCTGTCTCAAATTCTACATCCTCTGAAACACTGTTTAGTGACATTTACCTGATGTCCTTTTTGTAGCCATGAAACTCTGTATGGTCTTGGATGTACAATAGTCTCCAGCTCTAGCTCTTCTACCATCTCTGTAGATACGAGAATGTCTGTGCTACTGTTGTCCACTATGACCTTGCATACCCAGTCTTTGGTTTTGCAAGCAATCTGAAACAGACTGTTTCTTTGGGATGGGTTCTCTGCCTCCTTCTCTGGCTTCAAGAGAAATTTCCTCATCATCAAAGATCTTCTGCCCTCAGTGTCTTCTACCTCAACATTCTATCCTTAAGCTTTGGCAATGTGAATTTCACCACCATCCTTTTTCTTATATGGACACTCATAGGATTTATGTCTGATCTTTCCACAGACAAAGCATTTTACTTCACCGCCTCTTCCTCTTCCTCTTCCTCTAGCTTGTGGAAAAGTATTTCTATCAGCATACTGCTCTCTCTGTCATCTTCCTCCTCTCTCATGTTGAGTTTGAGGTTTCTTCCCCTCTTCTTTAGATTTCTGAGTTCTGTCTTGGGCAATTGTTTTGCCTCTGGCTTGAATTCTACCTCAGCCTCTTTGACCTTTCTTCTAGCTCAACTTCTCTTTGGCTTTCAGATCTATCTAATAAGCATCTTCCACATTTCGAATGGTCATCATGATCATCTCATATTGAATTTCATACCGCAGACCATTCATGTATCTGGCAACTTTTTCATCATTGCTTTCCCGATGACCTGCTCTGATGTTTATCTTGTAGAAATCTTCGGTGTATTATTTCACTGACATCAAATTTTGTCTCAAATTATGCATCCTCCAAAACAAAGTGATTTGATAATACTTGGGTATAAATTTTTCTTTCATCTTTGCAACCATTTTATCCCAAATTTTGATTTTCTTCTTGCCCTTGCAGTGTCTGTCTGCCTACATTTCATCCCACCATAGTGATGCATGCCCTTTAAGTCTAGTAATGACACGTTTGACCTTCTTGTCTTCCTTGACATCCTCATAGTTGAAGTACTCATCTATATCTCTAATCCAGTCTAGAAGCTATTCAACATCCAGGTTTCCCTCATATACTGGAATGTCCATTTTTTCTCTAGCACCTATCCTTGCAACATCCCTGAATAGGCGTTCGTCTGCAGCATCTTCGACTGCAACTTCTTCTCCTTCATTTCCATATTCATTTTCACATTCGGCCTCGTTAATATCCCCAACATCAACTGTGCGCCTCTGTTTTGTCTCCATGGAATCAAGCCTGGCACGTAACTCGCACATTTCTCTTTCTCTTGCTGGATTAGGCATTGGCATTGGCATGTCTCTTCTTCTCGGTGGCATGGCTGTAAAATGTTCCCCTGTTCTCTCTGCTATAGAAAGAAAAGAACTTGTTTTGAGCTCTGATACCACATTGATCCGTATCATACTACTCCTTTTCCTCTAGTTCCTTTTGCCTAAAATATACAGATAAAATCAAGCTCTAATACCACACTGACGCAACACCCTCTACCTCAGCAGGTCCTGTGCAACCTCCCAGTCTTAGGATCGTTCCAAATCTTCCCCTGAGTCAGATTGACTCTTTGGTTTCCCCATAGGGAATACCACACACACAAGGTGTATTCCACAACTGAACAACAAATATGATTGGGGCTTTTATTTTCTTTTCAGAATTACAGATTTCACAATTTCACGAATCTTGTTGTCGAGCCCCTTGTCTCTTCAACCTCCAAAACCCGAAACATCAACGAGGGTTGACTCCTTCAATGCGTCGAACACATGCCTCTTGTTTCCATTTATTTCGGCTTTTCGGAACTTGAGTGATCGACCAACACTCATTCATCTTCCCTTATGATTTTCCAGTTTCTAAAATTTCCCCTTTTGGCGAGATTGAAGGTCTTTCGGGATTTTCCCCAAAGCTTGAGCACTCCCTTGACTTCCGTCGCACGTATCCTCCGATTAATTCTTAGGACCCACCTTTTGGCTTTTTCCTTTTCACGATTTCAGGAGTTGTGTTGACATGCAACTCTGTCTCTTGACACCTAGAACCCCGAAACCCGATTGGGCCCACGGTTATTGTCCTTCAATGTTTCATAAATTTTTCCTTTCACTCTTCGGGATTTCGCAACTTGCGAGATCCACAGCAGAAAGGTTCCTCACCTCCAAAAACTATGATCTTTGAATTCCCAAAAACTCGCCTCCAACGTGATCTATGACTAAGATACTCCATGATCCGACCACTCTGGATCTTTCAACTTTTGGTGAATCTGGGAGTTTGAAACTCTCGATTCCAAATATCGCTACCTCTTTTACTTCCCGACACCCGAAGTGACGAAATGCCAAAATTTCACGCCAAGGTCTTGTCGCATTTTGTGAGTTCGGGATATTCACTCCACTATGTTCCAACTCCTTGTCGTCAGGGTTCCCGGTATGCCAAACCCTGAAATACTGAAATTTCACACTTGATTATCCTTTTCGTGAACAGGGAGGTTGAGTGACCAAGGGTTTTGACCTGCACTCCCAACTTACGGGTCCCAAATTCCTGAAATGATTTGATAGCTCAGACAGACCATGATAAATGGTCCACATTGATTCTTGATGTCAGGGTGGCAGATTTTTCCAACTCCTAACCATCTTGTAGCTCCTCTGGATCCTACGGTCCCCGCGATTTCACGAGTTCTCCTCGGAGAATTCTGACCGCCCGATTCACTCCTCAATGACTTTTGCGAGACGAATCGGTGTTCGCCCTCCTGAACTTGTCTTTTATGAGATGCTTTTGACTTTCATCTCCCTTTGAACACTTCAAAGGTATTATCCCTCCTGAGATTTCACTTATGAACTCAAGTCCCCAAAAGGAATTCTTCTCGCACTCCTTGCGGCAATATTTCAAATAACCTCTGGTTATTTGAGTCCTCAACTCTATGCACTCTTTTCAACAAGAGTCCTTCCACCTTCACCTTAGTTGACAAATTTTAAGGTTTGAACGAGCCTGGGCACACCTTGCACGACTCTGTACTTCACCTGCACCTCTGCTGGTATGAGAACAACGATATCTCTCCTGAGCTTTATGAGATAAAACGCAGACTCTTGTCAATGCACACCTTGAGGACGTTTCACTGCACTCCTTGTAGGAACTCTCAGGATGAGAAACAATTGAAACTCATTCTTCTCCTCTCTCAAACTTCATATACTTAACATGAAATCACACATTCAACACAACATTGAAACAAATGCATAAACAAAGAGAATAAAACAACTGTAAGAATACCATTCAGCAAATCTAAACAGTAAGCATCATAACACCATGAAAATTGAGTCAAATATTCATATATTAACTCAAGTGCTCCTGTACATGGGTTCTTCTCTACATCTCTCAGCTTAAAAAAAACTCTCCTTCTTCTATTCTCATGATACAATAATACAAGGGTGAGGGTGTCTATATCCGTTTTCCCTCCTACGCTTCTAAAACTATCTAATCTCTTAATTCAAATATACCTAATTTCAATAAATAGACCTAATGTCTATTACATCCAGCAGATGAGAGAAAACCGCTCAAGATCTGTTTACAACATGCAAGTACGCTTCCTTTAACTACTACATTAATATCTACTCATTAATTTTTCAAAAACATTTCAAAATGTGCAAAATATGTGCTGCACTTTTCCAGCTGTCTTTCACCTTTATGGTTGCTTGGTTGGCTTCTTATGATGCTCCTACATCATCATACATTCCCTCTTTAATGATAAATTCAATGGTAGAAACCTAGGGAAAGCGTCATGTCCTATCTGATTTTGTTCTAGATCCAGGTGGATCTAGGGAGATTAGTTTATGTCCGCATTCATTGATTTATCTAATAACATAGTCTTTCCCTATATTGAGAGTCTGGGGTGGATAATTGATCATACAAACACGATGAAGTTCCTAGTCAATGATGAGAATGGAAGATGTGTTGGTATTTTTCTCTTGACAGAGGTCTGGAAATATTATAAGATCAGGGACTCAGAGGAGTGGTTAAACACAAATTTCATAGTGAATTTATATGAGTTCCATGACACCAGCGGATTAATGACCTCTTGGTGGAAGGAAGGAAAAAATTTCACAAACCAGAGCAACGAATTGTGTGGGAAAACAAATCTAACGGAGCCATACATCTATTTAATGGCTCTAATCTTACAATTATATAGGGACAGAGATTGCACTAAGTTCTCAGAGGCATGGATGCCCCTGACATACACTGTGGCCATCTCCGGGAGTAGCTTCAACTGGGTAGAAGTCATTTCTAATAAATTGAGCACCAACATATTGCAAGCTTAGACACCAAAGGATGGAGAAGTGCCCACTTTTCTCATGGATTCATATATGCTAGACATGATCTGCGCAAGGAATGTCTTCGTCGACATGAATCTGAGATGGCATGTTGTCAAGCTACCTATACCTATCTACTTCAACATCTTGTGGGAAAGTAGGTACAAAAAATCTTATGCTCTCATCTACAATGACTTCATAGCTCATGTATATTTTATTATTTTCAAGAGATAATGCCCAAGTCTGTCTGTAGCAGCTAAGAAATGATTTCAAAAGTAGGCCAATGGTACCTAGATGAAACCACAACTTATATCAGGGTGCGCGGGGCCACTGGTGGACCACATTTACTCCCCTCTCTCTCATATAATTACTATCTATGATTAGGAAGAGACATTGAAGGTCTTGCTTAGAACTCCAGTACCAATTATATTGGAGAAAGAACCAAGGGGAACATCTTCTCCAACTCTCGATGCATCAATTTCAAACCATTTGCAGGGTGACCATGAGGTTGAGAGTACCTTAGACAATGAATTTTTGAACCTATCAGGGACCCCAAAAGACAGCTTCAATGATGAGCTAGGTTCTGGTGAACAAGAAGAGGAATTGCAACAGCTAGAGATTGACACGTCAATAGTCGATCACCAGGTAAGTGATGAGCCTGTGATTGTCACTCCAATTAAGGTTGATACCCCACCAAATGATGAACATTAAATGAAGGTCGAGCCATTGAAACATACACAAGTTTCCCTTGTCAAAGAAGTACAAGAGCCGGTCCTAGAGAAAATATATACGGTAGGAAGCCTGGGAAACACTTTGACTTGGGGAGACCAACAAATCCCTGAGCCTGTGGATGAGGTCGTCGATATACAAGAGATTTCTTATGACAGAAAGAGGAAATCCATAATGAGGATAACAACCAATAAAAGGAGGCTCATGCTCGATAGCGCAATTATCATCACCACATAAGAGAAGTTGCTCAGCAAAGAAAATGCTAACACATCTGAGCTAATCGAAACAGGGATGGCTATTAGTGATGCCACTCTATATTGAGAAAAGCGAGATGAAAAGGAAATGACCACAACAAATAAGGATCTAGACAATCTGTGCCATCTGGAAAAATATTACCAAGACTCAATGCAAGCAACAATTTTTATGAAGAGTGAATTCTGAGATGCATATGCAAAATTCACGAGCGAAAGACATCTCTTCACTACATGTGTAGAAAATTTTCAAGAAGACACTCTCGTGGCATTGGAAACCTGCAAAGACTTGGAAATACGGTATGAAAATGCATACCAGGCTGTAGAACAAGTCAATTATATCAACACAGTAAAGAAGGGATTAGACACGAAGGAGCATGCCATCCGAGAGATGATGGATAGAAGCATCTCCCGGATCAAGAACTCAATCGAATACTGGGTGAGTATGGCCCATAAACCTCAGTGAGAGATATCGAAGAGGTGGGTCAAGTGAGAAATAATTTGGGAAAAGATCAATCGAGAGATGAAAGACATTGGCCTCCCAGAGTTTGGCTAACCCAGAGACTTTGTTGACTTGCATGACATAGTCAAACGACATGAAGAACATGACTATGCATGGGAAGTAGATATCGCGCAAGCGACGAGCATGACATCGGGTCAGGTACAAAATTTTATGGAACATCCAACCAAGGTTCATGCAGTTCTATAGCGTTTAAGTGCCAAAGTGATCACATATAGAGAATGGACAATAGAAATGAAGGAAACCCTTTCATCCTCGATGGACCAGCACAGATTCCCTTATGCTAACACATGCGAGGATCTCTTCGTCAAGTGGCCATAATACGAGAAGAGTCATCCACTCTAGTAGAACCACTAGATGATCTCAAGAGAACAAAGATATCAAGTGCCACATGCCACTCTTTTATTTTACTTAACACATATTTTTAGCAGCTATTTTAGGTTAGTGATTCTTTATAAATAGGAAGATCGACCTTTTGGGAAGGGTCGATGGTTTTGGGTAAGGACCCTCTTTTGAGAATTGTAGAGATTATTTCTGAGCAACTTTCATTAAGAAGTTTTGTTTAGAACCAGAGACAATTTTTTTTTTCCATCAAAGGTGTTATGTGATTGGATTGAAGAGGAACTACTTCCATATTTTAATTTAGTAGTTTATGTTGTAACAAGTAAGATTTTTTGAATCTATTGATAAGCTATTTTCTTCAATACTTTAACATTTCTTTTGCTCTAAATAATAAAAAGAGAATCATTTTGTTAATATGTGATTGATGGTAGAGCTAAGGAAACTATTTTTCTTGCACTTATCTTATTGCATGTGTATTTTCTTTCCAAAATTGTATCTCAATCAGTGTTGAAATCCCAAAAAATTAACGTATTATTAAAATACTTGTAATAGGTGTGCATATTGTTGTTTGCATGCTAGAGCATGAGGGTTATCCCACACTCAGCCTTATTCAGTAGTTAAGAATCCCCTCTATCAGTTGGTTTATACCATCAGACCTTACATTATTAGACTCATATAATACAAGAAAAGACAAAAGAGAACGTTTAATGTGAAGGAGGAGCTTTCATGGAAAGATATCATGTCAATCACTAAGTAAATCCCATTGATAAACTGACTAGATTGAAAGATCTGGAGAACCATTCCACCCATCAAAATTTGAAGACTCTAACTGGGCCTCTAAGGTGGGCTTAGTTCCTACTGTTGATCTAAAGGGATCTCGGACCCCTCAACATTATCTCCCTCTCTCTCTCTCGCTCACTCCCTTCGTCCCTACCTCTCTCTCTCTCTCCTACATTTACCCATATATCATCTTCACTCTCTCTTTTTCTCTCTCTCTCCCTCTCTATCTCCATGCCCTCTCTCGCCCTCTGTCCCTCTCTCTCTCACTCACTCTCTCTCTCCCC
>JZKD02S0298131.1:273675-290331 GCA_000966675.3 Picea glauca | reverse complement strand
TTATTTTAGTATTGCTAACACTTCCATAATGATAAATTATATCAGGGAATTTCGATAGGCCAGAAATTATAGGGCCATTCCTAGTTGTTATTATGTTTACCTTGTAACTTGAATAAATTCCAGGAGATTAAATAATTTAGGAACATAAGCCTAGGAGTAGTGGAACAGAGACAACGTTTGTCGCTAGAATTTTTCTTTACACCTTGGAATTTGTGAACTGTAAATAAATGAAATTGAGTTAATTATAAAGAGGAGAGTTAATATCCCTGACATTTTTTTTTTTTTTTTGGATAATTTTGGGGTACATTACATATGGTATCAGAGAAAAGGTTACAACACTTGGACCTTGAAAAGGGCCAAATTAATTGGTTAGCACATATTTATGTCTATATGAAACTAACAAACCATTATTGTTACAAACAAAAAACTCCTTTTTTCTTTTTGTTAATCATGGCGACCCAGGATGATGCAGAAATAACACTTGATGGGAATCCTGAAAAAAGACCTCTTGAAGTTCTGAGACATAATAGTGACAAAATTTTACCTACTGAGGTTATGGAAACGATGAAGAATCTCATTTTTGAGTTGTACGTTTTCAAAGCAGACAATGAGAAACTAAAGAAGGTATATCAAGAAATAAATGAATGTCTGTTGCATAGTATAGCGACAAAGAAAATCCAAAAGGAAGATAACCATGAAGAAGAGGTTTGTAAAAGGGCCTCCAAGAATTTTGGTCCTAAAGAAGAAAAAGGGGACAACTCATCTGAAGGTACACCTTCAGCTAAAGATAAAAAAAAAACAGACAGAAAAAGAAAACAGGTAGATCACCTTCAGAGAGAATTTAAGAAAAACAAACTCGCAACCTTTGATGGGGAATCCAGAACAGGGGAGGAAGTTGAAGCATGGCTATTAGACATCAAGATGTATTTTCAGATTAAAACTATTCCAACAATATGAAGGTCAAAATGGACATCTATAATCTGAAAGGATAAGCCATCATTTGGTGGCAAGATCTGAAATTGGCTAAGAGCCTAAAGGAGAAACAGATGGAATGGTCAGATTTTAAGAAATACTTTAAAAAATAGTACCTATCTGAAAGTTACTATGAAATAAAAACCAAATAATTTTATGAGTTACGACTTGGTCAAATGGCTATGGAAGATCTGATAAAAAAATTCCTGGAATTACTAAGGTTCGTACCTTATATCTGGGAGGATAAAGTGAAAATTCAGCGGTTCCTAAGTTGTTTACCACATTCCTACAAGGAAAGAATCGAATTTGATAATCCTAAGTCCTTGAGTGAAGTATTGAGGAAAGCTCGAATGTGTTACGACCAATACAAACAATGGACATAATTTCAGAAGTCTTGGAAAGACAAGAAACAAGACCGAATGAACCAGGAGAAGAAAGGATACCAACCATCTTCTTATTGGAATGCAAAAAAAAGATTTCCAAGAAAATATTTTCACTCCAACAATCCAAATACACAAGGAGGCAGTAAACCGACAAGTATAGGAAAAAAGAAGTTTGGGGGCAACTCCTGTTAACCATTAAAATGTTGGGAATGTGGAGAACCTCATCTAAGGAGGAACTGCCCACGTTTGATTTCAACAAACATAACTATTGTTCACAATTTACAAGAAGCCTCTACAGTAGGGGATGTAGGCATAAGCTTACAGCGTATCAATGCAGTCGTGGATGGCTGGAAAGCTGCCCACCGACTCTCTATCGTGGAAATTGAAGGTAAAATTAATATCACTTGAATTTCTGTTTTAATTGATCATGGAGCTACATTAAGTTATATCACTCATGGTATAGTAGAGTCAAATAAAATTAAGAAAATAAGACATGGAAAATCATGGCTGGTACAACTAGCAACATGAACTAAAAGGAAAGTTGTCGACTTTATTTCTGATTATGAGTTCAGTTTAGGTGGTCAAAACATAAATACAAATCTGAACATTCTACCGCTAGGATATTATGATGTAATTATTAGAATGGATTGGTTAGAAATGCATAAAGCAATGCTAGATTGTTATGAAAAAACAATTAACTATAAAGACGAAAATGACACTGCTAGGACTGTTCAAAGAATACAAAAACCAGTATCAGTTAGACAAATTTTAGCAATGCAATTCAAGAAATCCATGAGAAAGGGTTGTGATGCAAACCCCCTACCTCAGCAGGGTTCTGCAACCTCCCAGTCTCTGGATCAATTTTATTCTTAGCCGAAATGGCTCTTCAGGCTCCTGCTAGAACCCTTTGAACAAATCCACAGGTCCTTATTGAAAACCCACCCTGTGCAACTTAACACCAAGCACGAGCCTTAGATCTCCATGTGACCACAACCTTGCCTTAGCGCAAGTGCCCTTTGTGACTCGTGATCTCGTGAGTCGATGACCCTCGACTCCTCTTTCTCCATTCACCGATACCAGAGATTGCGATATGGGTATGGGTCCCTCCTCACTAGCACCTGCTACATATAACCATAGGCTAGGCTAAACACTAGCACTACTCGAAACTCGCAACTTCGCGAGTCAGAGTGTTGAGCCCTCATTCTCATCTTTTGCGAAATTGAAAAAGTTTAGCGATGGGTTGGCTCCTTCCAAGGTGATCCGTGTCTACCACCTGTCACCCACTTCCACCTTTTTATGGGCATTGTTATTACACCACCTGTCAACCATGCAGTCCCAACCTAAATGACATGCCACATGATTCCACGAGCCCTCAATGCTCGACACTTCGTGACTTTAGCAATGAAGGTGCAACTCCTTCACCCTCTGAAACCCCGATACATGATGTAGCGAGGCACCAAATCTCACGGCTCTCCTTCCTCCTCGATCAACAGTTCAGGTCAAATCGCGATAGTGTCACTAGGGGTTTTGAAGCACAAAGAACTCTACCTCCCAACTCGCGATACCCAAGTTCATGATGTGGACCGACCTCACTATTTCGCGATCTCATGACTCAAGGTTTTGGGAGATAAGACCCCTGTCCTTCCAGCTTGCGATACCTAAGATCACGATGTGGACCAATGGTCTAGATCTTCCACTTAATCAATGACCAAGATTGAATCATGGCTATCTTCCAGATCTTTGCCACCTGTCCTCCAGACTCACGAACCCCGAGTTCGCAAAATGATCCAATGTCTTATGCAAAGCACGATCAAGGACTCATGTTGATCCTGGATCCTAAGGTGATGGGTTTCACTAGCCTCTAACCACCTTGCAGCTTCCTTCGGTCCTACAGTCCTCGCAATTTTGCGAGTTCTCCATAGAGAATTCTGACCATATGCCTCTGCTTCTCAAGGACTTATGGCCAATGACTTGGCACCCTCCTTCCGCTATTACGAGGTTTAAACCTCGCACACTATTTCTGGATCTGATGGCTCACCGAAACTTGACACTTATCCCCGAAGTGTCTCCACCGTCTGTCTCAGCTTCTCTCCTGCATGACTTCGTCTCCTCCTGCTGTCTGGACGTAGATTCAATGGTCCAGATCTTCTTCTCCCAGTGTCAATCCAACGACAGTTGTGCTCCTCCCCTTGAGCTTGCACCTCTCCCCTTCCTTTGGAAGAATTTCAATGCTCAAAGATCTCGACCTTCGATGTTTTCCTTACGGGCCCGGTTCATTTGGGTCTCATCTGCATTATAGATATGCTTTCCCTCCTAAGCTTTGTCAACTCGGAAAGCTCGAAAGGTTTTCTCTCTACACATTATTTTTTTGTGCTTTCTCTTCTGAGCTTATGAACTTAGAATAAGTCCACTCTCGCACACTCCTTGTGCTCCTGAGATTTCGAATAACTCAATTCAAAGTATTTCTTGAAAAGAAATGCTTCGTTCCCTCCTGGTTCTCTTATGCTCGATGCACATCTTCCAGAGCTTAAAGAGTGTTCAACAACTCTGCAAATATCTCTCCTCAACACTTCTTCTCGCTGAACTCGAAATAGAGTCCCTTCTGTGCACTCTATGCACACGCTCAATGCCCTCCTGGCAAAGTTTTACAGAACCTTCAGTAGTTTTGTTTCTTCTCTGTGCCTCCCTTTGCACAGTTCCTCCTCCAGAGAATTCAGTAACTTTGAGGATTCCTTTGAGTTTGTGAATACTCCTAGTGTGCTATCCTGGCACGCTCTTTCTGACTTCTCAGAGTTCAAATGCACACTCCTTACGTTGGCCTCAGAACTTCTCGTGTTCCATTGTGCACTCCTTTCACAACCTAAAGAACCCAGATAGAAATCGACAAACTCACAAACATATAGTAAAATATATCTATCACCTGTGTCTACAACATTCATTCCTAAAACATAAACACATGAACAACAATATGCAGGAAAATCTTCTTTTCTATTAATCTGTATGTCTTTACAATGGTTTACAAAGGCTGGACTATAACAAGTCTCAACTTTGTCTTCTCTGGTCTCCTTTTTTTCACTCTCTACTCTTCGAGAGACACCCCTTACAAAAGAGGGCTCTCTTGAGCTTATCCTCTTCACCGCCTCTATGCTATCTCTATCTCAGAGAAACTCCTACTCCTATGGTTACATTACACAAAGGGAAGTCACTGACCTGACTGATCTGGACTTAGCTGCAGGTATCCATTAAAGGAAACCTCAACCACTATCTATAAGAAGGCATGATTTGGTCTCTATCAGCCTTACAACATTAAATTCAAATTCAAATTTTGGAAAATGAGAGGGTTGGGCCTCTCTCTTTCATGAATGCACGCTAGATGTGCTAGCTGGCTAGCACTTATGCTGAGTTGGAGCAATGTTCCTGCATCATACTCCTCAGCTGGAAAAATCATGAGCTCCTGGTCATGAGCTCCTCTTCTCCGATGTTGAAATCCACCTGGACCCCAAATTTTTCCTTGGAGTTGTCCTTCGGCACCTTTCCAGCTATGATGTTGTTGCTTCTTCTTCTTCCCGACTGCTCTCGCAAGCTTCCTTCTACTCAAATTTTCTTTGCTGACTGCTTCTTGTGCTGACCTCAACAACAACGTCCTGATCTCCTCAATCACCTTGTCCAGTTGCTCCCATGGTTGGCTCTTTCCATGTAGTCTTCTCTGGTGCACTTATTTCTTCTCAATGGGTAGATCTACTCGATCTCCCCTGCTATATTTATCTCTCTTTGTGGAACTGAGTGGCCACTCTACTGCAAATTCCAGCTCTGCAGTCCCCTCACTGAATTGTTGTTCAGCTTCTTCTTGTGGCAGTTCTACTGCTGCTATTTCTCCTACTAGCAAACTTCCAGCTTCTTCCATCTTGGTTTGTCATATGTGAAAACTTCACACAATCACCCTTCTCTCCAGGGCTTCCAATTCTTCACACAGATCAACAAAATCTATTTTGTCTGCTTCCTCTTATGCTGCAGGCTTCAATGCTATAGTCATCTCCTGTTCAGCTTCCCGGCTGAAATTTTTGAGCATTTCCGTTGAATGCTCTTCTTCTCCTGTAGGGGCAAGCATCAGTGTCTACTCCATTTCTTCCTCTTTTTTGACAGTCTCTGCTAGTTTTATTTCTTTTGTTGCTGCATCTGCAACACATTTTCTAGCCTCAATTGGGATGCTTGGTAGGAATACTTCAATTCCCCCAATGATCAAAATTATCTTCTGATTCTCTCCTGTCAGTGCTCCTTGCTGATCTGAACTCTTCCCCGAGTTCATGAGACTCTCAGATAGTCTCATCTCCTTTCCCCTACCCACCTAGCAATTCGAGAATTTTCTACTACCCACCTGGCAGTCTCCGAGATCTAGTGATCCCATCTCATTTCCCACCTGGTAATCTAAACTTTCACCATTGCCCCCCTGGAAGTATGTGAGACCTTCTGCTGATATCTTCCCATTGCCCACCTGGCAACTCGAAAGTTCACTTCTGCTCACCTGGCAGTTTACAAGATCTTCAGCTAATCTCATACCATTGCCCTCCTGGCAATATGAATTTCCATTGTTGTCCTCTTCAAAATCTATGAGATCCTCCAATGATCTCATTTCATGATCCCTCTTCCTCATCACTGAGGGTTTCTCCGACTTCTGTCTCAGAGATGCAAATCAGCTCTGTGTCACTAAGGTTTTCAACATACCTCAGCCACTTCCTCAACTCTAGTCGTTGTTTCCTGGCCAACAACTTTTGAACAGGCCATTTGGCTTTCCTATTTAGAGGCCATTCATACCTCTAGTGTACTTTCACCTCTTATTTCATATTCAATGTCAGTTGTTCCGTTCTCTCCCTTATCTCAACGAGTTATTTCTCAATCTCTGCTTTACTCATATGCTGGTGGTTTCTTCTTCCACCATGATCATGGCCTTTAGTATCCATTTCCATATTTCACCTACCCTCCTGGAAAGCCTATGGATCACTTTACGTATGAGAGCATCTCCATGTCCTCCTACAGCTTGCCCGACAATCTATCATTTGTTGCACACCTTGCAACAATCACCACAAAGACTTAACACACTGCTTCTTTCACCTGTTGTATACAAATGAATATCTGCTTCTGACTCCACATGATGTTACCAGAACCTCTACCACCATCTCTCCTTTGTCCGTGAATAAGGTAACGGTCTCCTCTTTCTATTTTATCTGAAATCTATAGACAAAAATCCACTCTGATACCACTTGATGCAAACCCCCTACCTCAGCAGGGTTCTGCGACCTCTCGGTCTCTGGATCAATTTTCTTCTGAGCTGAAATGGCTCTTCAGGCTCCTACTAGAACCCTTTGAACAAATCTACAGGTCCTTATTGAAAACCTTCCTTGTGTAACTTAACACTAGGCGCGAGCCTTACATCTCTAGGCAACCACAACCTTGCCTTAGCGCAAGCGCCCTTCGTGACTCACGATCTTGTGAGTCGATGACCCTCGACTCCTATTTCTCCATTCACTGATACCTGAGATTGCGATACGGGTATGGCTCCCTCCTCACTAGTGCCTGCTACATATAAGCATAGTCTAGGCTAAACACTAGCGCTACTCACAACTCACAACTTCGTGAGTCAGAGTGTTGAGCCCTCGTGCTCCTCTTTTGTGAAACCATGAAAGGTTAGTGATGGGTTGGCTCCTTCCAAGGTGACACATGTCCACCACCTGTCACCCACTTCCACCTTTTTCTGGGCATTGTTATTATGCCACCTGTCAACCACGTGGTCCCCACCTAACAAACGTGGCACGTGATTGCACGAGCCCTCGGCGCTCAACACTTTGTGACTTTAGTGATCAAGGTGCAACCCCTTCACCCTCCAAAACCCCGATACACGATGTAGCGAGGTGCCAAATCTCATGCCTCTTCTTCCTCCTCGATCGACATTTCAGGTCAAATCATGATCATGGGACTCATGGTTTTGAAGCACAAAGAACTTTGCCTCCCAGCTCGCAATACCCGAGTTCACGATGTGGACCGACCTCATTATTTTTTGATCTCGCGACTCGAGGTTTTGGGAGACAAGACCCTTCTCCTTCCAGCTTGCAATACCCAAGATCACGATCTGGACCAATGGTCCATATCTTCCGCTTAATCAACGGCCAAGATTGAATCCCGACTATCGTCCAGATCTCTGCCACCTGTCCTCCAAACTCACGAACCCCAAGTTTGTGAAATGATCCAATGGCTTACGCAAAGCACGATCAATGGATCACGTTGATACTGGATCCTAAGGTGATGGGTTTCACTGGCCTCTAACCACCATGTAGCTTCCTTTGGTCCTGTGGTCCTCACGATTTCACGAGTTCTCCAAAAAGAATTATGACCATCTGCCTCTGCTTCTTGAGGACTTCTGGCCAATGACATGGCACCCTTCTTCTGTTGTTACGAGGTTGAAACCTTGCGCACCCTTTCTGGATCCGACAGCTCATAGAAACTCGACACTTCTCCTAGAAGTATCTCCACCATCCATCTCAGCTGCTCTGATGCACGACTTCGTCTCCTCCTGTTGTTTGGATGTAGATTCAATGGTCCAAATATTCTCCTCCCAGTGCCCAATGACAGCTATGATCCTCCCCCATAGCTTGCACCTCTCCCCTTTAGTTGGAATAATTTCAACGCTTGAATATCTCAACCTTTGATGCTTTCCTTGTGAGCCTAGTTCCTTTGGGTCTCGTTTGCATTATAGATATGCTTCCCCTCCTGAGATTTGTCAACTCAGAAAGATCGAAAGGTTTTCTCTGTGTGGATTATTTTTTTGTGCTTTTTCTTCTAATATTATGGACATAGAACAAGTCCACTCTTGCACACTGTTGGTGCTCATAAGATTTTGAATAACTCAATTCAAATTATTTCTTGAAAAGAAATGCTTCGCGCCCTTCTGGCGTTCTTTTGCTCGATGCACACCTTGCAGAGCTTACAAAGTGTTCAACAACTCTGCAAATGTCTCTCCTCAACTCTTCTTCTCTATGAACTCGAACTAGAGTCCCTCCTGTGCACTCTATGCACATGCTCAATGCCCTCTTGGCATAATTTTACAGAACCTTCAGTAGTTTTGTTTCCTCTATGTGCCTCCCTTTGCACAGTTCCTCCTCCAGAGTATTCATTAACTCTAAGGATTCCTTTGAGTCTGTGAATACTCCTAGTGTGCCCTCCTGGCACGTTCTTTCTGACTCCTCAGAGTTTAGATGCGCACTCCTTGTGTTGGCCTCAGAACTTCTCATGTTCCATTGTGCACTCCTTTCACAACCTAAAGAACCCAGATAGAAATCGACAAACTCACAAGCATACAATAAAATCTATCTATCACCTGTGTCTACAACATTCATTCCTGAAACATAAACACATGAACAACAATATGCAAGAAAATATGCTTTTCTATTAATCTGTATGTCTCTACAATGGTTTACAAAGGCTAGACTGTAACAAGTCTCAGCTCTCTCTTCTATGGTCTCCTTTTTTTCACTCTCTACTCTTCGAGAGACACCCCTTACAAAAGAGGGCTCTCTTGATCTTATCCTCTTCAGTGCCTCTATGCTATCGCTATCTCAAAGTGGCTCCTACTCCTACGGCTACATTACACAAAAGGAAGTCGCAGACCTAACTGATCTGGACTTAGCTGCAAGTAACCATTAAAGGAAACCTCAACCACTATCTGTACAAAGGCATGATCTGGTCTCTATCATCCTTACAAAATTAAATTCAAATTCAAATTTTGGAAAATGAGAAGGCTTTGCCTCTCCCTTTCATTAATGTGCACTGGATGTGCTGGCTGGATGGTGCTTATGCTGAGTTGGAGCAATGCTCTTGCATCAAGTTGTCAATTTTATGCCATCCAAGTAACAAACCTGTTAGAAAAAGAAAATAAACCCAGCTTGGAGGATTTTTTCGTCTTGCATTATTTTAGAGATGTGTTTGTTGATGAGATACCTGAATTACCCCCACAAAGGGAGATAGAATTTTCTATCGACCTACTACCTGGTTCAACCCCTATCTCGAAAGAACCTCACTGATGAGTTTGTCGGAATTAACAGAACTAAAAATTCAACTACAGTAATTATTGGACAAAGAATATATCAGACCAAGTGTTTAACTATGGGGAGAACCAGTCCTCTTTGTGAAAAAGAAAGACGAAACTCTAATATTATGTATCGATTATAGAGAATTAAACAAAATTACTATTAAGAACAAGTAACTCTTACCTAGGATAAATGATCTATTCGATCAAGTAGGTGGGGAAAAGATCTTTTCGAAATTGGATTTATGATCTGGTTATCACCAGGTTAGGATAAAATATGAGGACATAAGTAGAACACCTTTTCGAGAAAGATATGCACATTATGTATTTGTAGTTATACCTTTCAGACTCACTAACATGCCAGCCATGTTTATGTGTTTAATGAACAGTATTTTCAGTCAGTACTCGGACAAGTTCGTGTTGGTATTTATTGACGATATTCTAGTATATTCTAAAACAAAAGAAGAACATGAAGATCACTTAAGAATAGTTCTGCAAACTTTAAGGAAGCACAAACTGTATGCTAAATTCGATAAGTGTGAATTTTATTAGAAGAAAATATAGTACCTAAGACATGTAATATCTGCAGAAGGCATTGCAGTCGATCCTGAGAAAATAAGTTCCATCATGCAATGGTCGGTACCTAAGAACGTAGCGGACATCCGATCATGCATGGGAATCACCGGATATTACCACAAATTTATAGAGGGATTTTCCAAAATTGCTTACCCTATCACATCGTTACAAACTAAGGGGACCAAGTTTAACTGGTCTGAGAAGTGTCAAGATAGTTTTAATAAATTAAAGGAATTGTTAATAACCACACCCATTTTAAAGGTAGCAGATCCAGACAAAGACTTCACCATCTGTGTAGATGTGAGTAAAGAAGAACTAGGTGGTGTCCTAACTCAATAAGGACACGTAATTTGTTATGAGTCCCGAAAACTAAAGGAACACGAACAAAACTATCTCACTTATGATTTAGAGTTGGCAGTTGTAATACACACCTTAAAAATGTGGTGACACTACATAATGGGAAGAAGATTTATATTATTGACAGATAATAGCGGTGTGAAATTTTTGTTTAGTCAGCTGGACCTTAATGCAAGGAAAGCAAGATGGCTAGCCTTCTTGAGAGAATTTGACTTTGTGGTAAGACATATCAAGGGTAAGGAAAATAAAGTAGCGAATGATTTAAGCAGAAGAGTTCATGGGTTGCTTGAAATAAACATTAGTAGGGAAGAAAATGATCTTGAACAAAGGATAAAGATTGTAGGTAATAACGATGAAAATTACACTCAAACAGTGGAAGAATTATAGAACACTATCGGAAATTCAGACAAAACAAATCTGAGTTTGGATAAAAATGGTCTACTATAATTTAAAAATAGAATATACATACCAGATTCAGAAGAATTAAAGTTAATAGTTTTAGATGGAGTTCATAAGAAACCATATTTTGGTCATCCAGGATACCAGAAAATGATAACAACACTAAGAAAGATATTTGATTGGCCTAATATGAAGGGAGAAAAAGAAGAATAATTAGCTAAGTGTCAATATTGCCAGCAAGTAAAAGTCGAACACCAGCATCCAGCTAGCCTGTTGTAGCCCTTACCTGTGCCGGAATAGAAATGGGAGACTATATCACTGGACTTTATCACAGGTTTTCGTAGAACTCAGAAACAAAATGATTCTATTATGGTGGTAATCGATAAACTTAGTAAGTCTAGACAATTCATTCTTGCAAAGTCTACTTTTAAAGCTACTAACATCTTTGAAACATTCATGGAAGAAATTTTTAGACTGCATGGTATTCCTAAAATGGTGATTTCGGATAGAGATGTAAAATTTACAACTTATTTTTGGAAATAATTGTTTGCAGGATTAAACACTAACTTGAATTTCAACACGAGTTATCATCCACAAACGAATGGACAGACTGAATGAATAAACCAAATCGTAGAAGATATGGTCTGCATGTACGTAAGAAAAAAACCAAGCAAGTGGTAAGACTACCTGCACTTGGTAGAACTTGCATACAACAATGGGTACCAAACTTCAGCTAAAATGAGCCCCTTCGAGGTACTGTATGACATAAAGTGTATGACTCCAATTAGCTGGGATAACCCAGTTAACAAACTCATGGTTGGACCAGAAATGCTCCAGGAAATGGAGAGTACAGTAAGAAAGGTACAAAAAAACTTAAAGGAGGCACAGGACAGATAGAAAAGTTACGCAGACTATAAAAGAAGACACTTGGAATTTCAAGTGGGAGACCATGTCTACTTAAAAGTCAAAGCCCAAAAAGGTTCACTAAAGAGAGGGAAATGTGCCAAGTTGGAACCCAGGTTTTGTGGGCCTTTCGAGATATTAGCTTGAATTGGACGCATAGCATACGAACTTGCACTTCTAGCCAATCTACATAATGTATTTCATGTTTTTTTTGTTAAATAATTATGTTCATGACCCCACTCATATGATCAATTGGAACTTGGTGTAGGTGGAACTAGAAGGCGAGTTCCAAGCAGATCCCCTTAGCATTTTGGACCAGAGGGAAATAACACTTCGTAACAGAGACGTAGCTTAGGTAAAGGTGCAATGGAAGAACTTTAGCCTTGAGGAGGTCACTTGGGAGTTGGAGAGATATTTGTAGAAATCTCATCCAACCATATTCCAAGAAAGGTAGGAACATTGAGGAAAGTGTTTTCTGTAAGGGGAAAAGGATGTGACATCCCCCCAAATAATAAATTATTTTTAAGTTTGAAATTTCTTAGGAAACTATTTCTCTTTTTGGTAAATTCGAAATTGGAAATTTTTTTCCGTTTATGGAAATTCCATATTTTGAATTTAGTTAATTGCAATTAATGATTATCACTATTGGGAAGAGATCTGATTTGAGCCAACTAACTACTTGACTATGCCACTTGTATGAAACAAAATATTTTATAATTATTGCTGGAGGAAAAATGGAACAACCATGTTGAAATCAACTGACCATGACTCCATGAGTGGGGAACATGTTGGAACTACCTCAGGGTTGATTGTTACAAGTGGAAAATCAAGAATTTGGCCATTGGTAGCCCCTGAAAATTAGGGATTTGGAAAGATGCGAAAATTCCCAAGGGGAAAAAGACCTAGGCACTTTTGTTGTTGGATATATAGCATATGGGAGGAGGCAGGACGTTGCCTAGTATGTTGGAAGGGAAATCTATCTTGTGTTGTTACGAGCACTACCTGTTGTGTGTGAGGCAAAGGGAAGACTGCTGAAACTGAAAGGATTTGTTGAGGAGGAGTTTCGAGTTACCCCTCATGGATTCATGTTCACTCTAGGGTGTGAACAAGTCAACTGATTTGGCTGCCCTGTTCTAAGGTTTGGAGGAACGTGGCTATTCCATTTTTTGTTCAACAAATTGTTCAAATATGTTCATTTCTCCTTCTATGTTTTAATGTCAATGTAAATTATTGGTTGATAAGATTCCATCGATTTAAGTATGAATTAAAGTATTCTGTTTACTAAATTTTGTAGGAATGCAGTGAAAGTAGGATAAACTCTCACATAATTTTTGTAGTTGTGGAGTAAAAATCTTGTTAAGTAACTTGACCGGAAATGGAAATTTGAATAGGGAGATATACCAAGAAATGTGACTCTGTTAATGAATTTCTACTTCTTTAATTATGTTAGAAATTACTGTCAGCTCGACGAAGCATATACATCTGACTATTCTGTTCACATTTGAATAACCATGTAGTATTCACTATTATGGAATAAATCTGAGATTCATGAACAATACATACTACATTACATATTTACATTTTTGTGGGATTTCTCATGATTTTTGGATGATTATCCTACCACATTTAAAACTACTATTGTAAATAACTATATATGTATAATATATAGTTATACAAACACCTATATCAATATATATAGAGAGATAACGCCATGACTTGCTAAACTTGCTTCTAAAGTCTAGAATATTTATGTCAATAGATACTAAGGATGTAATGGAAGGTGATTAAGCCTAACTAGTTATATTTCCAAGTTTTGTAAATATTGAATCAAATTAACCTTTCATCGCAAACAAAATTCTGGAATGAAACACTAGAAGAGCAGATGTTCGTTTTACTTAGAAATGAAACAAAGATTTTGGATGCATATTTCGATAAATTCATAATTTTGTTAGTAAATGAAGATTCGTGACAGTCTCTGTATAAAACAAACATCAATGGAATAAAAGAAAATAATAGATATATTGGGCCACAATGAATTTGTTTGAAAAACACAATAATGTAGGAGTATCTAAAAGTGAGAAATATATTCTCTAGAAGCATAAGGTTGATATGCTCTTCATTTTTCATAAATAATCTAATCAGATTAAATAACCAGCAAATCGACAAAGTCTAAAATTTAATCGTTATGTATTTCCTTGCTTTTCATTATAATATATATAAGAGAAGAGTCCTTTGTATTAAACCTTAACATACAACCCAATTCGAGAACTCGAAATTAGGGGTATGTATGACCTATGCAATCACCGCATTATAATATTCCATAGTGAATATTGTTACAACATTTGATACTTTTTCTAATAGGAATTAAGATTTGAACTATACACATTACAGTATTCATACCAAGAAGCTTCGTTATTAGAACCTAGGATGATAAGTCCTGAGGAGTTTAAAAGGAACTCGAGTACCTTTTCCACAAAATGATGCCCGAAATGCGAGGGTTCAGATGCTTCAACCCTACAAGGAAAACAACTAAATTTCATTAGTATTTGTCAATGAATAATAGAGTTTCCTATACAAGGGATACATAATTAAATCATCGAGATAAATTGATTATAAAAAAACAATTACAAAAGAATCGGGATTGTACTTAACTTGGGCCTTAGCACTAACCATCTTTCGCTGCATAACTGACGAAGTCACCCTCGAACTTGATGGGAGGAGGGGGCAATGTCGATATTATGGGTACCCTAGAAAATATCAGAGGTCCCATCATTAGGTCACATTATACACAGTTCTTAAAACTTAAATACCCGAAATAAAAGAAATGAAAAACTTCTAAGGATTAAAATAATCAAGAAATAAAAGACGAAATGCATTATACACTCTAGACCAAATAGAAGAACCCAATTAGGATAGAAGTCAAACATTTTTTCAAAATATATAATTGTCGTAAAATGTAGTATTGAACCAATATTCCATCGAATGTATTCTGTCGAGTTCAATCATAAGTCGAATATCAGTGCCAAAGAGATTGTAATGCTCGGAGAGTTGACAGAGCCAATACTCATGACGGATATAAATTTCCAAAGGGTAATTTACACACACCGAAGTCGATATGATTTAATGAAGGACTTAACCATAATATTAAGTCATGAATTCGAATAACGACATACGATATCGTTGATACAAAAGACTTCCACCAAGATATGGTTAATTACAGGCTTAGCCGAATGGGAATGCAGAAACCTTTAAAGGAAAAAAATACCATCATAATTGTCATATAATATTAAGAAGGAAATCTATAGATTGGTAGACCCCCAAACAAGTTACTCAAACTAACAACATTCATTATCAATCACCGAGCATAAACCAGGAAATCCTTATATTCACTAATGCTGAGAATGTCTGTGCAAAAAAAAACGTGAAATCAGAAATCCACACATAGATTACCAAGAAAAAGAAAACTAAGGGAAGGTTTTAATATGAATGTAGGAGTACCCTTACCTAGTTAATGAGGATGAGTTGCTCGCATACTTTCCCCGCCTCTCATCAACATTTACACTTGAGTGTTTTCTCCACAGTAGCCCTCGAATCCTTCATAGAGAGTAAGCGAGTCGAAATGGAGATGAACCTAACCAAATCTTCCGGAAAAGGGCTGAGTGGGAAATGTTTAATGCTACTGTGCTAAGCCATGTGACATTCTGGAGGTGGCCTTCCTGATATGGGACACAAATGAATGTGATAGGCTCGAACAGGACACTGCACAAACCTACTTTGTGGAATTGGATGAAAAGTTCAATGCGACTTGACAGTACCACCACCAGTCCTCGCGTCGAGTTAATGTGAAGGAGGGAAAGGTTCCAGAACATTATCCTATAACTAACAAAGTAAGTCCAATTCAGTTAACATGCAACAATCCAATTTGTAAGGGGATAACCATAGGAAGTCTTATATATCTATATATCTATCTATCTATCTATCTATCTATCTATATATATATATATATATAGACCGTGTTTTGTTTTTAAGGAATAAGGATTGTTTTATTTTAGTATTGCTAACACCTCCATAATGATAAATTATATCAAAGAATTTTGACAGGCCAGAAATTACAGGGCCATTCCTAGTTGTTATTATGTTTACCTTGTAACTTGCCTAAATTCCAGGAGAGTAAATAATTTAGGAACATAAGCCTAGGAGTAGTGGAACAGAGACAACGTTTGTCCCTAGAATTTTTCTTTACACCTTAGAATTTGTGAACTGTAAATAAATGAAGTTCAATTAATTATAAAGAGGAGAGTTAATGTCCCCGACATAATTTTTTTTTATTTTGATAATTTTTAGGTACATTACACAAGACCTAGTGGGGATATCCAAAAAAATTCATAGTCGACACTCAGGGTATGTACGCCACGATGTCTTTAGATGTTCATATGTTGTATATAGACATGATGCTTTGTTCAAAGGGAATAATATCTCAGAGGCCTTGAGGCAGATTGAGTTAGAAATGAACCAGCAAAGCTCCAGAAGGAACAAAGAAAATACTCAGGTAGCCATCCATCAGATGAGCCGGATTGGTTTACTTAAAATCAATGAATGGTTGGTTAATCCAAGTTCACAATATCATGTCATAGTCCAATAAGTGAACAAGATCCAAGAGAAGATGCCACAAATATAGAAGAAGGTGTTTTCTTTTGAATTGAATGAAAGGGTATTCATGGTAGCATTGATGGACAGGTGCACCCAATACATTCAACAGGGAAAATTGAGTGTAGATGGGAGAAAATTTAAAATCATGCACAATGTCCACTTTCTCCACCCACTCAACCTCTCACCCTCCAACCCTCACTTACCCTGCATTCTTGCATCCAGTCATCCCACATCCTTATTGGATACTTGTTCCCCCATCATTATTTTCGTGAAACATTACTCTTCCCTATAATCGTTATCCATCCATAATGAGCCAACACTGATATTTTCATTTAATTA
>JZKD02S0298131.1:260525-273651 GCA_000966675.3 Picea glauca | reverse complement strand
TAATTCCTTAACTTAGTGAATGCATCCAAAGGGACAAATGGAAACGAGATCAAATGGAAAATATAGTAAGTCGAATGATTGTGGTATCCTTAATGGAAATGTGTACCCGACTCAAAGATCAAAGGAAAGAAAGAGAATCTACAAGAAGACAAAGAGACAAAGGAAGTGCCAACAAAACTCAACAATATTTTCATACTGTTACTTTATACAGATGTATTTTAATTTTGGTCATATATTGTGGAAAGTCCAACGATTTTCAGTTGTGACAAATTTTGTATAAATAGATAGATTTCATATCTATTCGAGGTTGTTTTTTGTGGAATGTAAAAGATTAACTTTTTTGAGTATTAATACAAGTGCAGATAGAGATTCTAAGTTTTGTTCAATCTAAGTTATGCATTTTTTATGCATTTCCATTTCTCTGAATTTCTTTCTGTAATTCTTGAAGAGTGAATGATTGCAATTTATTACTACATCTACTGTGATCATATTATTTCAGTGGTTCATTCAGTAAACAATGTTTCCTCTATCATTATTGTGAGTAAAACAAGAACTGTGATCTGTGTGAATTACCGCATTTTTATATATTTTTCAAGGGTGGATCTTCTACTTTTATTCTAATGTAAAGAAGGTTACAATTATCTATAATTGATACCTGACTTAGTTTAACAATTTTTTAAATCCTTTCTACATCATTTGACATTATAATTGCGACTCGGATAACGAGATACAACCTCTGTAATGTCTTATTATTAATTTCATTTAATGATTATTTCTTAGAAAACTGAAGGTAGAAAAAAGAACTCACAAAAATACCTATTTTAAAACCTTTGATACCTAACATTATTCTTTGAGCCTTAGAATCAATCTCAAGAACAACATCTTTTTGGCGCCATCATCGGGGACAAAGAAACAAAATCATTTTCCCTGGGAGAATGAAAAAGTTAAATTTTGGTATTTAATGGTGAAAAAAGCTTGAATACATGGATAAGGCTTACTTTAAATTTCACTTGGCGACTCCATTGCTGACAAAACTAGCATTCGGTCAAAAGAATACTAGGAAAAACCTAGACAAAAAGCAGACTACGCTAGTTTGAGATCCCAAAAAATTATTGAAACCAAAGGGATATCTGAGACAAGCTTCTACATCAGTAGGTAAGGTCCATAAACCTAGAATTATGCAAGTTAATGTTAAGATTCTCGTTGAAGAATTAACTCTTAAATAAAATTTTAAACAATTTCATTCTACTGAAGCATCAACAATTAAACCTGAAATCAAGATTGAAACTCTAGAGGTAATTATTCTTGAAATAAAATTTGAGATTGACCAGACCATCCCTGTTTCATTGATAAATACTTTTACCACTGAAAAAAAATAATCCATTTCAATCCCTACTCTCTTTAGTACTCAACCGATTCTTTCTATTCCCGAAATAAATTTTTATGTTCCCCAAAACCTTGAAGATGATTTTCTATACTCAGATTCATCCCCTATTACTTCTCCTATCTATACATTAGGTAAACCCAAGGAACAACACTCAAGTTTTGTCCCCCCCCCCCACCTTCTAAATATTTTGTCTTCTCGTGATATTTTTCTCAAGCTTCATTCACAAATTCTGACGTAGTCAAAAGATCAATAGATCAGTCTTTTGAGGTTTTTAAAATATCTTATTTAGTCCTCGAATTTCATCTCCTAGACTTTCAATGGTCGGTGTTGGAGGTGTTGGTGATGGTGGTGCCAGAGGTGCAGGGGATGGTGCACAATATTAACCTCCTAAGATGTTTTCCAAGGTCATTTCTCCCTTATTCCTTCCTACTGTCCTGCATTATTTACCCAAAAATTACATGAAGAGCCTCCCCAAATTCATGGGAGAAGGGGATCTAACAACAATAGAACATATAGCCTTTTTCGATCAATTTGTTGATATTCTTGGAATTGAGCACAAGGACGTTTACAAAACATTGTTAGTAAAGACTTTTGAAGGACATGTAAGAACTTGGTTCAAAGGACTTCCAATAGGTCCTATACGATCATATAATGATCTAGAAACTTCCTTCCTAAGGCAATGGTGCGAGAAAAAATACTATCTTTATTACTTAACCAAATTCATAGCCCTAAGAAAGAATACTTTTTAATCATTCCTAGAAATTATCCAAATATTTAATAAGATTTATCACAAAATCCCAACTGAATTTAAATCTTCTCAAGCAACTACAAAAGTCACTTTTGCAAGGGCTTTCGATTCTGATTTTTCTCTACTTTTGAGAGAAAGAAGATCCACTACTTTAGCGGGGATGCAAGATGATTCTATAGAGATTGAATCAAATATGATGGCATGTGGGAAGTTGAAAAGTAAATATGAGATGGGAAAGAGAGAACCAAAGAGTTTTAAAGAACATGCAGGGCCATCTGGGTCTGGAAACCCTATAGAGGAAAAAATGGATGAGATGGCCAAAATTATTAAATATTTATCGAACAAAATTTCCAGGGTTGAAATAGAACAAGACAAACGTGGCCCGTATGTTAGGAATCAATTTAGGAGAAACCCTAGTCCTCAGATACAACAAAGGAAAATAAAAAATGAGGATCAAAAGATTCAAGATCCGCTTAAAATTGAGAATTTCATACAAAGAGATGAGTTTCAAGATTATGAGGAATTATAGGAATATCTAAACAACCTCAATGATGATGATCTTGAGCCTCACCTAACCAAACAGGATTATGGGAAATCCTTAGATATGGAATCTATGTTTAATAATGATGAAAACATCAACAATATGAGGGACTCTACATACAAAGGTCTCACTGACTCAATAATGGTCAACCTTCAACATAAATATGATTTGAGGCCAAGAGAAAAGAGCTCTACAAATATTCCACCAAAAAATATTTTATCATGAAATAAAGAAAATGAGGTAGCAGTTACAAAACCATCAACTGAAATGCAAGCTTCCCAAAGAAAGAAAGTTGAAATGAAAGTAGTACAAACTAAGAAGATGGAAAATATAGAGGTTGAGCTTCAAACAAGGGAAATTGAAAAACCAATTGGGACTTTCAATTTAGAAAATGAACTTAATAAAATTAAGATTCCAATGCCTCTAGTTGAAATTGCTAGGAACTAGATCTACAAAAAACAAATCGCTAAATAAATAAAATTTTCCTATGATGAATCTCAAGCTGATGTTATCAATTTGTAGGACGAAAAACCTAAAATCATGTTTGGACCACAGCTTGAAAACAATAAGGATTATGTTTCTCTGTTCTATGTTACATTGATTGTGCACGATGATTTACTTCACAACTACATTCTAGACTCGGGAGAATCGCATAATTTAATACCTAATATTATCATGGAAAAATTGTTCCTTGAAATTACGAGACCTTATCAATATTTGTACTTGTTTGATTCTAGAAAGGTTAATTATTTGGGTATGATTAAAGATTTAGTGGTAAATATTTCTCAGGTTCCTATGAAAAGTATTCTTATGGATGTGGTTGTTGTTGACATTCCTTCCAATTATGGTATGCGTCTATCCATATATTGGGGTGCCAAGCTGGGAGGATCGGTTCAACTAGACATGACCTATGCTACAATTCCAATTTTTGGTGGAACATTTACTCGACTATACAGAGAAAATAGACTAGCATATACCGTAAGTGACCCTCAAGACCCCAATAACTACCCACTCTATGTTTCTGATCAATATTTGGGAAATTGTATATTATCCATAGATGAAAATTTTGAAGAATGTATAGAAGAAGAAAATAAAAAAATAGAAATTTCAAAGAAAAATATAAATGTTAGAGAAGGGATGTGGAAACTGTTCTTTGATGGTGCTTCATCCTGTAAAGGAGTAGAAGTTGGAGTTTTATTTGTGGCACCAGGTGATGAGTATGTTATTCCTTTCTCTTATATATTACAATGCGAGGTTGACTATACCAATAATGTCTGTGAGTATGAAGCTTTAGTCTTAGGATTAGAAGCTGCAAGAAAATAAAAAATCAAACATTTGATAGTTTATGGTGATGTTGAACTCATTGTAAAACAAATAAAACAACAATATCAATATAAGAATCCAAGATTGAGATCGTATAGAAATTGTTCCTAGGATCTTATAGAGAATTTATTCTCGTCCTTTAATATTCAATCTATTCTTGGAATGCAAAATCAACAAGCTGATTCTTTGGCCAAAGTTGTTGCGACTTTCATACCACCTATTGTTTGAAGCTAAAATATCATATCGATATGAAACATATACCTTCCATTCCAAACAATGTCCAATAGTGGAAAGTGTTTGAATATGATGAACAAATGAAACATTTCATGGAAATGGTTGATGTGACATCCCCAAAAATAAAATTATTTTTGAAATTTAAAATTGCTGGAAATTTATTTTGTTTTTAGTAAATTCGAATTTGGAAAATTTTTGCCATTTATGGCAATTCTGAATTTTGAAATTGGTAATTGTAATTAATTATTTTGACTGTTGGGCAGAGACCTGATTTGACCCAACTAACTATTTGACTATGGCACTTGTATGAAAACATAATATTTTATATGGGTTGCAGGAGGACAAATGGAACATCCATGTTAAATTTAGCTGACCATGACTCCATGAGTGGGGAACATGTTGGAACTACCTCTGGGCTGATTATTACAAGTGGAAAATCAGTGATTTGGCCATTCGCAGCCCCTAAAAGTCATGGATTTAGAAATCTATGAAAATTTACAAGGGAGGGAAAAGACCTAAGCAAATGATAAATAGTATATGAGAGGAGGCAGGATGCTACCAAGTATGTTGGGGAAGGAGACTATTGATTTACTTTCTGTTATGAACACTGCTTGAGTCTGAGGCAAGGGAAATTGTTGGAGCTGTAGCACATTGCTGAAGAGAAGTTTTTCCAAGTTTTCCCTCATGGATTCATGGTCAGGATAGGGGGTGAATTGGGCAAGTAATTTGGCTGCCCTGTTCTACGGTTGGGAGGAATGTGGATGTTCCCTTTGTCTTTCAGTGTATTATTTCAGATATGTTATTTATGTCCCTTCTCTGGCTGAATGTTAAATGGTTCCATACTTGATAGAATGCATTTGTTAATTCTAATTAGGAATAATATTAAAGATGAAAGATCGAATGCATCCTATTGGAAACTTAGGAACTACTAGAATGTCTCCCCACTAGTTTGGAATGGATTATTTTTGTTGTATCTCATTTATGTTATGAATACTAGTCCTCGAATGTATACTAGCTGAAAAGATTTTCCTACTTAATTATTCAAGAAGATTTGTGTTGTGGTTTGATTACTACTGTAGTAAGGTAAAGCGTTGTCGTTGAAAATCCCACAAGTAAAATGCAATGCAGATTTGAGCTTATCTATATGTTGAATGAAAATGGAAAACGACATAGTGTATAGATATAAATATATATATATGTACATATACATATTTTTGGGCATATAAAAGAACGCGCAGTAGTAGAGTAATTAACTAAGATTTCTTCCATGTACTAGCTTAACAATCATGATTTTCAGGAGATAATCCTAATCACAAGTGTTTAAGATTTATATGTATATTTAAAGTACGGAAGTGATCTTGCGAATACCAAAAACCACCTACAACATTTACACATCTTTATATCAAACCAGTGTTTAATGAAAAATTATAGGTTGAAATGTTGGCAAAATTCTTTGGAGTAAATCGGATTAACATGTTTTAATTACTAGAACTAATCATGAGAGGCATGAAGGCCCAAGGAAGACGGGATATCCCGAAACCTAGAACATACGCCTGAGTAAATTCATAACTGTGTACATAAAATGTAATCACCAAGAATTTTCAAAGGGAAGCCTTTAACACAAAGTACAGTAAGTGCAAATTGAATTTATTTACCATCTTGCGATCTAGATTCAACTATAGACAATACATACATATAGCCGGAAAAAGCTGAGTACCTTTTTCTTTTTCAAAATACTTTTGAGGAAGTAGCCAATATGGCACTAGTATATTAAACCAATAAAATAACCAATATGCCAACACAAGTAGGTGGAAGGGAAAACCCTATAATTCTTTAAGAATAATATTACATATGTCATTTGGAATTGAAACAAATGAACATCCCATACAGTGTTTTATTTTTCAACGATAGAAATTGCCATCACGAGACGGGTTACCCTTATTCAACGGTACCGAAACTGGAATAGAGCTACACAGTAAATAAAAGGACTGGAAAGGGACCGTGTCTTTCCTTTAGAAATAAAGGAATGAGACAGTGAGGGTTATGGGCATGGAACTCAAGTACCTTTATCTCCAAGGATGGATGCGGATATCCAAAGCTGCTTACCGATGAGGACTCTACAAAATGCGTATAAATAAAATATTAGTAACTAAACATGCCATTGAAATATTAGAATTATATGAAAGGAGATTGAATGAAATTATCTACAGAATCGAAATACATCATTGATAGAACCTATACGTATCTTGGATTTTGTCGTAGGCATGATCCATGTCCCAGCCATGGTCGTCCACCAACAAAAAAGGGGAGGAGTGAGCTTGATTAAACTGATGGGTACCCTCACATCAAAACAGGGTCCCATCATTAGTTACAACATCTAGTTCAAAAAGAGAGTGATACAAGAAAATTATGGCTTTTGTAAATATAATAGTAGTCCAACACCGATTCCAGAGACATTAAACAAAGATTGAATATATTGTAAGGTATAGACAAGATACAGATAAGTACTAAACGAAATCTTCATAAAGAGATAAAATCGAAGATACAATTAACATGAATGTTAAATATAGAAATCCGTTCCTTTAAAAATTTACAAAGAAAGGATTTAAGTAATACAGATTGAATTAATCTATCGACATAACATAGTAAGCCATTACAGAACCCGTAAATAATTTTTAGTTATATGGTATAATGCTTTCGAACCGAAAAGGACCATTCAAACCAAGATTTGGAAAACACTTTTAGGAAAGGTCCTTTTAGGAGCTCTCTCATTGCAATTATGGGTTGATTGCTTAGTATGGTATATAAGCGAAAGGGGCCCTTTGAGGCAGCAGAGTGGATTTGGGTTGGGAAAACCCTATTCAGATACTAAACAGAGTATAACCATCCACGATGAAAGTTTAGAGCGAACGAAACAACAAAAATTCATTAATGTGGACAAGGAAACACTGCAGTTACAGTGCAACGTCGTCATCGTAATAAACATAGTTTCTTTAATGGAATCTGATAAACCCCATAGAAGCTCAATACCAAACAATGATACAAGATAGTGAAGAAGAGTGGAAAACGTCATGCCCTAGAAACAAGCTATTTGCGAAAACACCAAGAAACAAAGGGACGAGGTATCCAGCCCCTTCGGAAATTTCCAGAACAGATAACGATGCGGTAATACAACTTCCTAGCACAGGGGAGGAAATTCCATAACCTTCCTGGAGTCTTGGAAGCAAGAGAACAACCACTTACAAAGAGTATAATCACTACGATGCATAGGTCACCCATAGTGGTTACAAGAGAAAGAAAAAACTCGGCCACAAATCTCAAAACTAGAGATACAGAAGTAACAAGAACCTTACCAATAGGGTAGATAGCGATGCTGCCTCCACTATGAGAAAAACCTCACTGTTTTTCTCATCCCAAAAAAATCGAAGTCACAAAGTTAGACTTCTGGAGGACCTCTCCACAATAGAATCCATCAACCTAACTAATCCCTTCCTTGGAGAATGAGGTCTGTGGGTACAAATGACCAGGTGATGATATCGACTTGTCATGTCCATATTGGATATCAGGATAGGTGATGGCCTCAACTGCAATGTATACCCTACCTCCTTTAATTCCCTAGCCAAGATTAAGTGTGTATCGGACCTATCCCTCCTTTGGTAATTAATGATCTACTGAGTAAATAAGTGTCGGTGTGACTCATGGAAATATTTAAACCCAAATCACAGTAAATGCAGTTAATACAATGCACAGTTGACACTATGTTTAGATAGGTGGAGTCGAATGGGATGGGTAAGTGCATATCGGACCTAAACCCTAAATCACAATGAATGAAATTATCACATGTACAGTTGACGCTACATTATGAACAGGTGGAGCCAAATAGGATTACTAGCATGGGTGGAGAATTATGAAATATTCATACTCTGAGTTTAACCAGAAGGGTCTTACCTAACCACTATCCCATATCCGAATACTTTTAAAACTAAAGGAGTCTTCCTATATTTAATCTCTCGCAGAGGAGTATAGACTAATACCACTTTTACCTAAGTCTGTTTGGTCTTTTTCATCGTATGAGTATGTGTATGGAATAACACATGAGGCCTAGGCCATAAAACCCAAAGTTGTTTGTATTGTAAACATATGGTAATGTTTTCTAGGTAGGATCTAATGCATAAGGATTTGGCCATAAAGTCCCAAAGTCATTTGTATTGTAAACATATGGTAATGTTTCTATGAAGGATCTAACGCGTAAGGATTTGGCCATAAAATCCCAAAGTCGTGTGTATTGTTAAGACTGTGGTAGTGTTATAGGTATGAATAGATAAGAAAGTAATTATAATTACAGGACTCTAAATAAACATTGAAGTGAGAAGTAAACACTTATTATATCGTCGATTAGAAAACTTTAATTTGAATGGTAAGGACAGTTGAGGACAGTAAGGACTCTAACAAACTTTTAGACTCAAGATATATAACAGAAAGCTTACTTGCTTGAATCTCAAAACAATTCAAGGATAAATGTACAAACAATTTTGTTTTTTTTGACAGATTTTTGAGGTACATTACATATGGTATCAGAGCAAAAGCTACAACATTGGGCCTGAATAGGGCCACATTAGCTTCTTAGTATTTATTTTGATTTATGTAAAACTGATAAATCTTATGGTTAGAAATAGAAATCCCTCTCTGTTTTTGTAAATTATAACAGCTCAGTAGTGTGCAGAAATCAGGATGGAAGGAAATCTGCAACAAGGACCTCCTGGAGATCCAATACTGAACAGTGATGGAAGCTCACCCACGGAGGTGTTGGAAACAATGAGGAATCTTATTGTTGAAGTGCAGGTTTTCAAGGCCGACAATGAAAAATTGAAGAAAGAACAGCAGGAACAACAAGAGATAAATGAAGTCCTACTGCATAGTATAGTAACCAAGAAAAGCCCAAAAGACGATAACCATGACGAAGAGGTTAGCAAAAGGGCCTCCAAGAATTCTGGTCTGGAAAAAAAAAAAGGAGATAGTTTGTCTGAAGGGACACCTTTAGCTGAAGACAAAACTATACCAGATAGAAAAATAAAACAAATAGACCACCTTGAAGGAGAATTTAAAAAGATTAAACCAACTACCTTTGATGGAGAATCCAGGATAGGAGAAGAAGTTGGGGCATGGTTGTTGGACATAAAAAAATACTTCTAGATATATAACTATTCCAACAACACGAAGGTCAGAATGGTCATCTACAATCTGAAGGGGGAATCCATCATTTGGTGTCAGGACCTGAAATTGGCCAAGGGCCTAAAGGAGAAACAGTTGGAATGGTCCAACTTTAGGAAGTATTTTGATAAACAATACCTTTCTGAAATCTCTTATGAAAGGAAGACGAAATAATTTTACGAGTTACGAATCAGACAGATGACGATGGAGGACCTTATAAATAAATTTATGTAACTACTAAGGTTCTTACCATACATCTGGGAGGATAAGGTAAAAATCCAACGATTCTTAAGTTGTTTACCATAGTCCTACAGGGACAGAATTGAGTTTGACAACCACAAATCCTTGAGTGAGGTATTCAGGAAAGCACAAATGTGTTATGACCAGTATAAACAATGGGTAGATTTTCCCAAGGCCTGGAAGTATAAGAAGAAAGATTGAATGAACTAGCGGAAGAAGGGAGACTACCCAGCTCCTTATCGGAATGCAAAAAAAAGTTTCCCAAAGAAGGATTTTCACTCCAATCATCCGAATGTGCAAGGTAGCGGTAAACCTGGGAACGAAGAAGTTTGGGGACAACTTCTGCGAGACATTAAAGTGTTGGGAATGCAGAGAGCCCCATCTAAGGAGGAACTGTCCACGTTAAATTTTAGCAAACAGAACTGTTGTTCACAATTTGTAGGAAGCCTCGATAGTGGGAGACGTGGGCAGAATCCTGCATCAGATAAATGTATCCATAGATGGTCGACAAGATGATGACCAGTCCTCGGTGGTAGAAATCGAAGGTAAAATCAATGACAATCAAATTTATGTTTTAATTGACCCTGGAGCTATGTTAAGTTATATTACTCCTGATGTAGTAGAGTCGAATAAACTAAAGAAACTGAAGCACACAAAATCATGGCTTGTACAACTAGAAACAGGTACTAAAAGGAATGTAGTTGACTTTATTTATGATTTTGAGTTCATCTTAGATGGTCAAAAGATAAGAACCAATATGAACATTCTACCACTAGGATCTTATGATATGATTATCGAGATGGACTAGTTGGAACAACACAAAGTAGTATTAGACTGTTATACAAAGATACTTAGCTATAAAGATGATTTTGGCACTTTTAGAATAGCCCAAGGCATACCAAAACCTGTATCAGTCAGACAAGTTTCCATGATGCAACTCAAGAAATGTATTAGAAATGGATGCCAAGTTTATGCCATCCAAGTGACGAATCTATTATAAAAAGAAGATAAGCCAAAGTTAGAAGACTTTGTTGTCCTATGTGAGTTTAGAGAGATGTTTGTGGATGAAATACCAGAACTACCTCCTAGAAGGGAAATAGACTTCTCCATAGACCTACTACCTGGTTCATCCCCTATCTCAAAAGCACCCTACAGAATGAGTCTACCGGAACTGACAGAATTAAAAATACAATTACATGAATTGTTGGACAAAGAGTATATGAGACCGAGTGTCTCACCATGGGGAGCACCAGTCCTCTTTGTGAAAAGGAAAGACGATAATCTAAGACTATGTATCGATTATAGACAACTGAACAAACTGACTATTAAGAACAAATACCCCTTACCAAGGATAAATGATCTGTTTGATCAAGTAGGTGGGGCGAAGATCTTTTCAAAGTTGGATTTACGATCCGGTTATCATCAAGTTAGGATAAAAGATGAGGACATAATAAAAACAACTTTTTGGATAAGATATGGACACTACTAATTTGTAGTCATACCTTTTAGACTCACTAACGCACCAACCACATTTATGTGCCTAATGAACAGTGTTTTCAGTCCATACTTGGACAAGTTCGTGGTAGTATTTATCGATGACATTCTGGTCTATTCAAGAATGGAAGAAGAACATAATGAACACTTAAAGATAGTTCAAACATTCAAGAAACAAAAACTGTACGCCAAATTTGACAAGTGTGACTTTTATTAGAAAGAAATAGAATATCTAGGGCATGTAATTTCAGCAGGAGGCATTGCCGTAGACCCGAAGAAAATAAAATCCATTATGGAATGGTCAATACCCAAGGATGCAGTGGATATCTGGTCATTCATAGGAATCACTGGATATTACCACAGATTTATAGAATGGTTTTCCAAGATAGCCTACCCTATCACCTCATTACAGAAGAAAGGGACCAAGTTTATCTGGTCAGAGAAGTGTCAAGATAGTTTCAACAAGCTAAAAGGATTATTGACAACTCCACCCATATTGAAGGTAGCAAACCCAGATAAAGACTTCACTGTATGTGTTGATGCAAGTAAAGAAGGACTAGGTGGTGTCCTAACTCAGGAAGGACACATTATTTGTTATGAGTCCCAAAAGTTAAAAGAACACGAGCGAAATTATGTCACTCATGATTTAGAATTGGTTGCAGTAATACATGCCTTAAAAATGTGGCGACAATACATAATGGGCAGGAAATTTCTATTATTGATGGATAATAGCGGGGTGCAATATATGTTTAGTCAACCAAATCTTAATGCAAGAAAAGCAAGATGGCTATCCTTCTTGAGCGAATTTGACTTCGAGGTCAGACACATCAAGGGTAAAGAAAATAAAGTAGCAAACGCTTTAAGCAGAAGAATCCATGGGCTATTTGAGATAAACATCTGTAGGGAAGAAAGAGATCTGGAACAAAGGATAAGGAAAACAGGTATTAACGACGTAGATTACACTAAGATAATGACAGAATTACAAAACGGTACCACAAACTCAGACAAATAATATCTAAGCATCGACAAGAAGGGACTACTACGATTGAAAAACATTCTTTAGATACCAGATTCAATAGTGTTAAAATTAACAGTTTTGGACGAAGTGCATAAGAAACGATATTATGGCCATCCAAGTTACCAGAAAACAATAACAACACTTAGAAAACTATTTTACTGGCCTAATATGAAGGGCATAACAATAGAGTACTTGGCTAGGTGCCAAGATTGTCAAGAGGTTAAGGCTGAACACCAGCATCCAACCGGCCTATTACAGCCATTACCAGTACCAGAATGGAAATAAGAGACTATATCACTGGACTTTATCACAATTTTTCCTAGAACTCAAAAAAACAATGATTCTATCATGGTTGTAATCGATAAAATCAGTAAGTCTGTACACTTTATTCCTGTAAAGTCTACTTTTAAAGCTATAAACATTGCTGAAATATTCATGAAAGAAATTTTTAGACTGCATGGTATTCCTAAAATGGTGGTTTCAGATAGAGACATAAAATTTACATCTGCTTTTTGGAAGGAATTGTTTGTAGGGCTAAACACTAACTAGAATTTCAGTATGAGCTATCATCCACAAACAGATGGACAAACCGAAAGTGTAATGACCCTTTTCTTATTACTGTAAATAATTTCATAAATAATCTGAAACACTAGCTAAATTATAATTAATTATGATATAACCTTAAATTTATTACAAGTTATTAATTAATTATTTTGGATTATACTTAAGCTGAAATATGATTTAACTCATTGATTAAGGGTTAATGAAGGAGTAATTATTAAATGAGACATTAAATGATTTAGTATTAGACTAACGGTTAGTGACTAATAAATTATTAAATAAAGTAATTAATTAACTATGTAATAAACCAAAGGGGGAAAATAAAATAAAAACATAAATAAGGTTAAAGGGGTTACGTATCCCATGAGG
>JZKD02S0298131.1:222018-241324 GCA_000966675.3 Picea glauca | reverse complement strand
TAAGTTGGATACTAATATGGATTCAATGGAAGCTAAGTTGGATACTAAGATGGATTCAATGGAAGCTAAGATCATGGAAGTAATGAAAAATTTCGTAACAGAGAAGACACCCAAATGTGAAAATTCATCCCAAGTTTCGGCCCTTCTGGGTATGAAACCTTCCTTTAGGTAGTTCTCTGATATGTCTTTTCTGCAATGCCATAGGTCTGATCAAAATTGGATGTGCCAAGTGGAATTTACGGTAACTTCCTCACAACTTGCTGATTTTTGGCATTTCCACGAGATCTCACTTGTATAGAATGTCGTGCACAAAATAATTGATATCAAATTCTGAAACTCGCACCCAAAATACTACAGACTGTCCATGATCCAATGCAACCAGTCCCACTCAATTTGTATACTCTAGGAAGAAGTTATGATTGTTTTACCTAGAGCACCTTCTTGAGACTAGTCAATAGGGCTAGTCAGATACCCTATCTTACACAGGGTGTATCTACAAATTTAAAATGACCCAGACACTAAACTTTTTACCACAGATAAAATAATAATTTCTGTAAATGGTATCCAAAGGGAAGGGTTGAAACGTTACAGAAAAGTTTTTATAGCGAAAATGCCTCAATGACTCATTTCAGGATGATTCCATAACCCTATATTGGATAGGTTGTATCTCCGAAAGTATAAGGCCTCAGGAGCTGAATTTTGAACCCAACATACCTTGATCCATATAATAAATACCCTTTAATTAGTTCCTTCTAAAACGTTGTATAAAAAAAGTTATAGATAAAATTCCACGGTGTCTCAGATGTAGCAGCGAAACCCCAAGACCTTGAGCTCTGATACCATATGTTAAGAACCAAAAATCAATATAGCATACAAAAACCTCTATAAAAGTACTCAATTCCTTGAAAACGAGATAATATCAGATAATAAGCCTCTTCGAGGGGGCAACCTCCTTTTACCCCACTTAAATGTTCAAGCACAAGATGATTCAAAATGAAAATGTCTCCTTGGTATTTATAGGAGACTAGGAGGTATAATTACAAATAATGGCCTAAATACGACATAATTAAAATAACATTACTAATATAAATTACAAGTAATGGCCTAATCCGACATAAATAAAATAGCATTACTAATCTAATATGCCCCAATTAAGGGGTAATGAGCCAACATTAGGGCTTAACAAAGTCCCAAAGTCATTTTTATTGTAAACATATGGTAATGGTTCTATGAAGGATCTAACGTGTAAGGATTTGGCCATAAAATCCCAAAGTCGTTTGTATTGTTAAGACAGTGGTAGTGTTATAGGTACGAACAGATGGGAAAGTAATTATAATTACAGGACTCTAAATAAACATTGAAGTGAGAAGTAAACACTTATTATATCGTCGATTAGAAAACTTTAAGTTGAATGGTAAGGATAGTCGATGACAGTAAGGACTCTAACAAACTTTCAGACTCAAGCTATATAATAGAAATCTTACTTGCCTGAATCTCAAAACTATTCAAGGATAAATGTACAAACAAAAAAAAAATTTAGACAGTTTTTTTAGGTACATTATAGTTGATTATTTTTCTGAGACCCACATAGATCAAGAAAATCAGAATGATGTTGCTTGGATTATGCAAGAAGGAGAGAACCCAGAGAAGTTCCAAGATAAAATTGCAAATCCCCTCATGCTCTTACATAAAAAAAATCAAATTCCCAAAGGCTTGATCCCTTTAGAAATGTTGTTTGAACATCATGATATACCTTTGAAGTCTACTTTGTGACCTCAACCCGAAGAATTTGAAGTTTGTAATGTACGAACTAATGAAAATCCCAAAATGGTCAAAATATCAAAATATCTTTCGGCACAAGTAAAGAGTAAATACACTGAGTTAATTAAACAATATAAATACGTTTTTGCATGGTATTATGATGATTTAAAAAGTTATGATACTTCTGTTA
The DNA here is from genome assembly GCA_000966675.3 of Picea glauca. Lineage (NCBI taxonomy): Eukaryota > Viridiplantae > Streptophyta > Pinopsida > Pinales > Pinaceae > Picea > Picea glauca. The sequence goes on along the minus strand of JZKD02S0298131.1, from coordinate 239,373 downwards.
TTGAACACAATATTCCCTTAAAACATGGTATTAAACCTTTCAGGAAGAAGCTTAGATAGATAAACCCAATTCTTCTTCCAATAATAGAAAAGGAGGTTAAAAAAATCCTTGATGCAAAAATCGTCCTTCCCCTCGGATACTGTGAATGGGTGGCCAATTTGGTCCCTGTTAGAAAGAAGAATGACTAAATAAGAATCTGTGTTGATTTTAGGAACTTAAATCGGTCTTCTCTTAAGGATAACTATCCACTCCCAAATATGGACCATGTTTTAGAGAACGTAGTAGAGGATAACAAAATTTATATGATTGAACATTTCTAAGTATATAACCAGATTGTTGTTCATGAAGATGATAGAGATAGGACTATGTTTACTACTCCATGGGGAACCTTTATGTATGATAAAATGCCTTTTGGTTTAATGAATGCAGGAGAAAAATTATAGAGAGAAATGGATATCACGTTCTTCGGTGAGAGGCACAAATTTGTTGTTATTTATCTAGACAATCTAACATTTTTTTCCAATTTAGATGCAAAGCATTTGATGCACCTTAGACAAACTTTTGAAAAATGCATAAAATTCGGTTTGTCTCTTAACCCTAAAAAATCATACTTTGTCATGCAAGAAGTTAAACTTTTAGGTCATATAGTTTCAAAATATGGAATTAAGGTTGATCCTAAATGAGTTGAGGCTATTGACCCGATTAATATTTCTATAAATAGAAAAGAGATTCAATCTTTTTTAGGTAAGATCAATTCTTTGAGAATATTTATTCCTAACTTCACTGAAATAATCAAATTGATTACGGATATGGTAAAAAAGGACAACGAAGTAAAATGGACTACAGAAGCCAAAGCGTCTTTCAAGCATGTTAAGAAATCTATAGGAGAAGCACTAGTATTGGTAAGTCTAGAATATACAAAGGAATTCTTAATATTCTCTCTCGCTTCTGAAAATATTTTTGCAGAAGTGCCCCTTCAAAAGAACGAGGAAGGATTCGAACAACCAGTAGCCTTTTTCATCAAAATCCTTAGAGATGTAGATCTAAGATATGATATTCTAAAAGATTAAGATTATGCAATGGTGAAGGTTCTCAAGGCTTTCAAAAAATATGTATTTCACTCCAAAATAATTTCTTATGTGCCAACAAATGCAATTAAAGATATATTGGTTCAACCAGATAGTGATGGAAGAAAAGGTATATGGTTGGCTAAAATTCAAGAGTTTGATTTAGAAGTGAAACCAACCAAGCTAGTGAAAGGTCAAGGTTTGCCAAGGCTGTTAGATGAATCAAATTTTAGAGTCCTTGGAATAAATAACTTCGAATCACGTGATTCTATTCTAGATACATAGGAAATTGATGATCAAGCACCTATAACTCAGATTGAAGATAAGTTTTCTTTCTTTTATTGGTACCGTGATATTGTTACATACCTCCTTACTCTTCAATGCCCAAATGACATGACTCCTTCTAAAGCAAGAACTTTAAATCTACATGTAATTAAGTATTGCATTTTTTATGGCGAGCTATACTGGAAAGACCCTTTGGGTTTATTGTTATGTTTTCTGACAGAATATGAAAAAAAAGGTGTCATTGATGAATTTCATGAAGGAGTATGCGGAGAACAGCATGCCTAGAGAGAAACAAATTACAAGATTTTAAGGGCAGAGTATTATTGACCAAAGTTATTTACTGATGTAAATGCAAGGGTTAGACCTTGCAATTCATGCCAATTGTTCGCTAGTAACCAAAATCTCCCCGCCTTACCTTTAATTCCAGTAAAGGCTGAAGCTCCTTTCCAACAATGGGGCTCAGAATTTATTGGAGAAATCCATCTGGAATCAAGTGATCAATATAGATGGATTCTAACTGATACCAATTACTTTACGAAATGGGTTGAATACATTCCAACTCAGAATGCTATGGATTTGGTAGTAATAAACTTTCTGGAAGAAAACATCCTAGCAAGATTTGGTTGTCCTAGAAAAATAGTTACTGATAATGCTCAGGGTTTTAGATCTATGGAAATGATCAATTTTTGTCAAAAATATAATATTATTTTAGGTCATTCTACAACTTATTATCCTTAGGGAAATGGGTTGTTTGAATCATATAACAAGAACTTGATGACTATAATAAAAAATGTTTTGACAAAAAATAAAAAAAACTTGGCATATTCACTTAAAGTATGCCTTATGGGAAAACCGAATTAGCACCAAGAAATATATAGGTATGTCTCATTTCCAATTATTTTATGGTAATGATGTTATCCTTCCTGTTAATATTTTTCTTCCTGTGATGAAACTCTAGCAGGATGAAAACGAAGAGACAAACGACATTACGAGAAGGATGAATCAAATCATCGAAGTTCAACTGAACAAATTAGAAGTATATGATAAGATTCAAAATTACTTGGATAATATGAAAGCCCTTTTAGATAAAAAAAATCCAAAGACAAGGAGTTTCTTCCTGGCGATTTAGCTTTAAAATGGAAGGCTAGAAAGGAAGATGCAGGAAAACATGGGCAAATCTATCATCTCTAGTTTAGACCATTCAAAATTGCAATTGTTGAGGGAAACAAACTCATTCTCAGTAGAAACTCTTGATGGAGAAATTCTTGAGGCTCCTATCAACGAGAGTTATTTAGAAAATTTCATGCATTAGTGACATTTCAGATTTCCATTGTATATATCATATTGGATTGACATTGGCTATTTTAATTTTCAATTTTTCTAGTCCTTTTGTGAATTATCTGATTCATTTGATCATTTTTTGTAAATAGTTTCAATAAATTTATGATTTCTTGACATCATTAAAATGAAAAATAAAAACATTTGTATAAAATATCATCTCTATTCTACAAGATTTTCTGACATTTTTCATTTTATTCCTTTTCCAAAATATATCTTTTTGAATAGGAGATGAGGCTGAATAAAAATTCGACACTTGTTTTTCAAACATTTGATTCTCTTAAAACAGGTGATAAAATAATAATATGCCTTGCTGAAAATTCAAAAGGAAAGTAAGATATGAGTTCCTACTCTTCTTGTAGTGCAAACAAAATTTTAAGAAAACTCTTTTTGAAATGAATGTGAAGAAAGTTTCACTCATGATAATATTTTCACCTAACCTAAAAATCAAAGAGGTATAAAATTACAACTTAAAGTGTCATGGCGATAAATTCTAAATACAACTCTGAAATAAAAATAAAATAAAAATAAAAAATATAGAAGGAAGCCTGAACTAAATACACAAACTTGTGTGGGATTGGGATACTTGTGTCAGATCCTTTGAATCCTCCATTTGTTTATTTTTACCTATCCCCATGTTCTTATCCACTTCATATTTTATTTATCGTTTCTTAGTCTTCATAGAAATAAAGAAACTTAGCTTGACTCTGAGAACTTAAAAACATATTTTCAAAATAAGATTAGGCGAAAATCTTTATGTTCATTTGATTTTAATTGAAAAGTATGTCGAGGTTAATATCGATAATTTTAGATCATCTATCATAATTTAAATTGAATAATTCTCTTAAGGTTGATACATGAAAGATTAAGATTCCCACAAAACAATTTTCTACAGGAGAAGGTGTATTGGAAATTGAGAGAAAGTTAGTTTCAGAGTATTCTTAAAATTGTTGACATACATTCTTTTCAAAAAATTTAAATAAATAGCATCCCTTGCATGTTACATACAGATTGATTTCCCCCACTTCAAAATATTAAATTATAAGACATGTGGTGAAAGAAAATTCATCATTTGATTTCCCCCATCTTGTCCAAAATATATGATGAAAGGAAATTCATATACTGATTTCCCTCATCTCAGCAAATTGCAAAAGTGCTAATTGAAGTGGTGGAAGGAAATTCAATGGGAGAAGTAAATAACTTCATCGAGGTACTGAACAAGCCTACTGGAAGTGAAGCAATATACATGATATATGTAAGGTTTCCATAGATATCTATATATCATACTCTATTATTTGGTTCTCTTTCCGGTTATATTTACATCCTGAACCAACCAGGGACTCCCTAAATAAACGGTTATATATGTTTGACCTTGAAGCGAACAAAGTTGGTCGAAGACTAATATTTTAATTAAATTTATTTTCATTATCTTAAAAAATTATAAAATCATTTTTAGGAAAATGAAATTTTAAATAACCTAACTTGAGATCAATCATTAAGTATGTTTTGAAGGTTTTTTGAGATTTGGTTAAGTTCGTTTTTCTATGTGTGATTAATTCTTAAATAAAACTGGAAAATGTTTTTCAAAAAGAAATAATGACTCCAGTTACCCAACAAAGGCACTTGGTCCAATGTTGTTTCACGCCTCACAAGGAGCCACAATTCCCAGATGGAGCCTATCTTTTAAGATTTATATATTTTACCTCTTAAAAATAAAATTTTACCCAAAAAAGCAGAAAACCTAGAAAGCAACCTTTTAAAATAAAAATAAATCCATTGGTTGTTATTTATCAATAAGGTGCTTACGATATATATCACCAATAAGTTACTCTAATTTGATCGAATGGTCCTAACGATCTCTAAAGTTTTGAAGCCACCTGATTTTTAAAAGAAAGTCTCTAACAGTCGCTTCAGAGCTCTGCTTCGGATGTTCCAACAAGTCTAAACAAAAAAAGATCCCGAATTTTCGAAGTCCCAAAGTAGTCACTCATGATAATCCATAAATGTCTTATGGACACATCATAGAACATGTGTCCTTTAAAAGTGTTTTCTTGGATTGACACGTGGCACTTATTTTTGAAATTTACGTCAGATGATTCACATTTTTTCAAGTGACACATGGCACCTCTCTTTTCTGGACATGTCATCAAGAATGACATCATCTTTGCCACATCACTACGAGAGATTTTTCTTCGAGAGTTTTTAATTTCACAATACCAGGAGTATCAAAGATTCGAAGTAAAGTAATTACAAAAAGTAAAAAAAGGTTTCAATCAGTTAATAAAGAAGTTAACGACTTTAATTAGTCATGATTAAGTGTTAATTAATCACTTTTTAGGTTTTGAAAAATTTCTCTTGCGCTATATTCAAAACTTTTGAATTCTAAACTTCCAAAATACTTAAACTTAATACAATGTTTTAATACATGATTAATTAAGACATAAAAGTGATTACTTAGAGATTAACTCCTCTGCGAATTCCAACTTCGGGAGATTTCCACCCTGTCACATCCAAAACTTATGAATGCAAACCATCAAAGTATTAATGAAATTTATGATTGATTAAGGTTAACGATTTCAAATAAATATCACAAATCACTAGGTAATGAATTCCATTAAGTTTAATAAATTCTTGGTCAGTAGAGCTATACGAAGATCGATAGAATTTTTGAATAACGCACTTCGAATTTCAATTTTTTTTTTTACCATTTTCAATTAGCAGTTTTTTATTCAGTGTTGATCTTACAAACTTCTATTGTCATAGGCAGGCTAATTATGTTTCCTTTAATATTATGGTGCCAAAAAAAGAGACAAAGAAGCTTGATGCGTCAGGTGATGACTCAAATCCAAATGCAGATGTTCTATCAGACACAACCCCACAAGTAGCAAATGCCATTAAAACTTTGAAGTAGGTTTTTGATGTCTTAGATCATGAGATAATTAACTGTCCCAACAAATTTGTCGAATAATATGATAATTCCTTTAAAGCTAATCTTAGATTGGTAGCATAGTCGGAACTGCATAATATCGTTGCATGACCTAGAATCATACCATAAAACGATATGATAAATTGGGCTTTGGAACATGTCGACATCCAAACGAGGAGCATCATTAACCACCAACAGGTCGTCGTCAACTCTTTCTGACAAGAGAACCTACAAGTAATGTACAAGATTTCCGCTACCCCTAAATACACTTACAATGCCGCATTTCTTTTAGAGTTTGAGAGAAACGAATGCACTCAATATCGTAGAAATGGTCATGATATAGTCAAGACTTGGTGGGGACATCCAGAAATATTCAAAGTCGACGCTCATGGTATGTATTTAGGGCCCTTTTCTCCTAATGACCATGGCTATGACCATGGGTCTATCCCTTTGTAACTCAGACTTCGGGGATGTTCTGAACTCTTTCCTTTCCTCTTCCCGAAACACATTGTTCTGAATCTTCGAACTCCCTCCACGTGTCTCCCCAGATTCACTAGCCCCACAAAGGTTTAGGTTTTGTGAGTTAGTGAAACTCTAAGTCGCTCGCTTCAAACTTGTAGGCTTTCGATTCCTGAACTCCTTAATCCACTTCCACATATTCCCTTCATGATCAACAACTGAGATTGGGTCGTGACTTTGGACTTCGTGACTCTGTTTTCTCCAAGTCTTCAAAATCTCGAGGTTATGGATATTGCACCACCTATCTCTCTTGATGATGGACGGTCCCAAATCACTTTAGGACTTCAAGAATTTAGCAATTTCGCTCTCCTATGCACAGAAAGGATTGCGCTCACCTCTTTCTTTTTCTAGACGTTGATCTAACGGTCAAGGCTTCTTTCAACAACATATATGATGGTTGTTGTCATTCCTCCTCCTGAGCTTTAGATTTCTTTCCATCTTGGAATAATTCATAAATATTCAAAGGCTTCGGTCTTCGCTCCTCTTCCAAGACCGACTCCCTGGGTCTCGTCTGCGTTTTTGTTAATTCTATCTCTTCTGAGATTTGGGACTTAGAATAAGTATATCTCCTAGGAACTCTTTGAACTATCTCTTCTGAGCTTCTCAATTTACTCAGTATCCTAAGGGTGTTGACCCTTCTGCTTCCTTTCCAAGGAAAAATTCGTGCCCTCCTGGCAATTTTCCTGCTCAATGAACGCCTTGTGTAGCTCCTTCTTACATAGTGTGCAGTAACTCTATCTCCATGTGCCTTCTCTGCATAGATTCATCCTCCAAGGTATCTAGTAACCTTGAGGTTCCCCTTGATTTCTTATCACTCTAGTGTTCCTTCCTGGCACATTCTTTACTGACTCCTCAGAGTTCAAATGCACACTCCTTGCGTTGGCTACATAACTTCCAATGTGTTTTTGTGCACTCCTTGCATAGCCTAAAGAACCCGGAACGATATTTCAAACTCAACAAAGATAATGAAATCTATCTTCCTACTACAGATGAAACCTATTGTACACCTACAACATACGTAAACACACAAGATAACATTCGCATAATATATATAACTCATAAACACACCATGTGCAGGAAAAAATGCTTTTCTTTGTATTAAGATGAATGTTTGTTTACAAATGTATAAATAGACTGCACTAGAGCAAAGTCTCAAATCTTTCTCCTATTCTTATTCCTGAGCTCTGAAGATTCTCAGGCTCTCTCTCTCGGAATCCTCTCCTAACTCTAAAACTCTGTATCTTTAAATATGATACCAAGATCTCTTTACAAAAGAGGGGATCTACGGGCCTATCCTCTCCTTCACTGAACCTCATCTATTACATTGAAGTTTCAGAAATGGCCATCTAGTCTGAATTGAATCTAGAGCCATCAAACTGTCAATAATTAAGGGGGACATTATCTCCTACATGTACAAAGGCATGGCTTGGTTTTCACTCAACCTCACAACATTAATCCCTATCAGATCATATTTCAAATTTAAAAATGGGAGGGTTGGTGTCTCTCCCTTTCTCCAATGCATGCTTATGTGTTGGATTGTTGGCACATATGATTATGTGTAAGGATTATCATTCATAAAATATGTACCAACATCATCAACTATACACCTCATGTATGTGTCAGCTCATCAACTACTTGTCTCAACCATGTACCCAACATGCACCTTAACCAAAATCCCTCATCAATTTCATCATCCAAATATGATTTCTAACTTTGTATTAGACCTATGTATATGATCACATAACTGCAGACCTTCATTAACTTTCACAACAAGAGACTAACATTTTCATCAAACTTTTCTTTAGTCTCATATGACTAGTTTGGGATTAGTCAACAACCCTAAATTGAAATAATCATAACTATGTACCTGTAATCAATAAAGATTTAAAAATAGTACACAATGTTATTTAGTTTGTTTTATGCAATTGTTCCAGGTGTCACTACTTGGAACCTCTCATAAAAAGAGTTATAGAATAAATGGCATACCTTGTTGAATTTTGTCTTATTCTAGAGAGAGACCTTATAGAGTGTGCCCCACATGGAATATTTGTTGAATGGATCTGAAAATATTACATAGAATACTATATATTTTACTCTAACCAATGCATTTATTCTTACTAAATTTGGATCTATTATGAAGAAGTTATGACGTTTTTACTTGCAATACATGTTTTAGACTAGTTTTAGGACTAGCCACAAACCCTATTTTCCACAGAGTGTAACTCCAAAAATACAATGACCCACAAGCTTAAATGTTCATCACTGATACTTGGATATGTTTCCTCAATGGAATATCAATTTCACAGTCTGAATCATTCTAGAAAAAAAGTTATTGTGAAGATGGTGAGATGACCTGTAAATAGCATACCTTAGAAAGCATCATCAAAATAATTTATCCTCCCTTGAATTCCAACCTTCTTTTCTTCACCTTCCCTCTGACATTTGTCTTAGATATCTTTTGGTTACCTCAGTCACCTATAGATATTCAATATTCTCAAGTGTGATATAAATGAGAGAGTCTTTCCTCTTATTTATACTCTCCAAATATATTCCTTAGAAACATCGTCTAGGTCACTTAACCGATTTCTAGGTCACTTAACCCATTTGTAGGTCAATTAACCCATTTGTAGGTCAATTAACCTAATTTCCTCATTTTTAGGGTTAACCACTTTCCATAATTATAAATTTCTCCATTCCTTTATCATTTAAATATTCCTCCTTGACTTTGTCACCTCACTTTATCATTTAAATAATTTTCTTTGATTTTGTCACTTCACTTTATTATTTAAATAATCCTTCTTGACTTTTTCACTTTACTTTATCATTTAAATAATAATTTATTCTTTGTAATCTCTTTGACTTCTTTGACCTTTTGGGGCTTGAAGTCAACATATGAGGGTCCTCCAACTTCATAATTCCATAACTCTCAAACCGTGAGGAGTTATGTGGCGTTCCACATACCACCAAAAATGGCATGACATGTAATATCCATATAGAATAGTATTACCTTAAATATATATTAAAACTCATACCATTATACATTAAAAAACCTTGGGTCCATTAACCAAACCTTTGTGCTATCAGAATTTACTGCCAGACTTTCTTCAAGGGTTGACATCAATGACAACCAACCTTAATCAACAATATCCCCCTTTGGAATTGATGGAAACACTCTGATGCAATACTAAAATCATTTCATGCAGTAGTGAACTCATGTCACTCTTGCTCCCCCTGGAACCATGCATCTATCCTCTACATCTCTGTGAACATTTCTCCCCTTGGAATCATGCCTTTGTTCTCTGGATTTGATAAATCTCTCCCCCTTTGTCATCAATGGCAAAGGTATCTTTCCATCCGAGGTTTCTCCCCCTAGTTGAGCTATCCTCTTTATGGTTCTTCCTCATGTACATCAAAGACATATAAGATAAGCATTCAAAAGCATTGATTTTTGAGGATAAATAACTCCGAGTCTTTGGCGAATATACTCGAAGTCTTCCCATGGAAGTGGTTTTGTAAAGATGTTTGCTACTTGTTCTTTTGTGCCCACATACTCAACTCTGATGTTCTTTTCTGCAACCTGTTCCCATAGAAAGTGACACTTGATTGTAATGTGCTTCTTCTTGGAGTGAATCACCAAGTTCTTTGAGATACTGATGGATCTTGTATTATCACAATAGATTGGAATGGGCTCACCATACTCAACCTGTATATATCTAAGATTTTGCTTCATCCAAAGAACTTGTGTAAAACATGTTTCTGCTGCAATATACTCTGCCTCGGCTATAGATAGAGATATTGATGATTGTTTCTTGCTTAGCCATGATACTAAACACTCACCCAAGTAGAACACTGCTGCAGTAGTGCTTCATCGGTCATCAATACAACCTGCCCAATATACATCTGTGTAGGCAATAAGAGATAGATCCTTTCTTTTTGTATACCATAATCCAAACTCTTATGTTCCTTTGAGATATTTGAAAATCCTCTTCATTGCTAACACATGTGATTCCTTTGTTGTTGCTTGAAATCATGCCACCTTTCCAACTTCTTGCATTACATCTAGTCTAGATGTTGTCACATATAGTAGGCTACCAATCATTGACCTGTATTTCCTATGCTTTGTAGACTTTGAGTCATCATGTTTGCTTAACTTGCAACTGGTTTACATGGGAGTGATAATTGGTTTGCAATCTTCCATTCCGAACCACTTTAGAATTTCTTTGATATACTTGGTTTGAGAAAAAAAAATTCCTCGGTTGCTTTGATGTATATGAAGTCCTAGAAAGAAGGATAATTCTCCAAGTAATGACATTTCAAATTCATTCTGCATATCCTTTGCAAATTTCTGGCTTAACCTGTCATTATCACTACCAAAAATAATATCATCAACATAAACTTCAATTAATAAAATACTATCTTGACTTACCTTGATGTAGAGGTTGATGTCTGCACTTCCTTTTTTGAACCCTGCATATTGTAGATATTTATCTAGTCTAGACTACCATGCTCTAGGAGCCTGTTTTAGACAGTACACCGTCTTCTTTAATTTACACCCATAATATGCATTCTCTGACAACTGAAATCCTTCTGGTTGTTCAATGTAGACTTCTTCTTCAAGTTCCCCATTCAGAAAATCTGATTTTACGTCCATATGATACACTTTAATATTTTTGGAGCAGGCATAAGCTAAAAGAAATCATATTGCTTCCATTCTGACAACTAGGGAAAATATATCTTCAAAGTTGATTCGTTCAACCTGTGCATCTCATTTACATGCTCATAGATCTTTTTTCCTTGTAACCTGTCCATCTTCATTCAATTTATTCCTGTATACCCACTTTGTGTTGATCACATTCTTATCCTTTGGTCTTGGAACCAATTCCCAAGTGTCATTTTTCTCTATTTGATCCATTTCTTCATCTGTGGCCTCGTTCCAAAATTCATCCTTGCTGGCCTCTTCAAAATAGGTTGGTTCAATCATAGATGTGAGTGCTATGTGTGTTTGTTCTGGTGAATGGATTCTTCTTCTAGTCTCAACTCTTGCGTCTGTGTTTATGATAATCTGATCTGAAGAATCTGCTAGGTGTTTTTAGAGTTACTTGTTAAACTTGCTCTTCTATTTCTATCAGATCCTCTTCATCTTCCCCTTCTTTTTCATCTTTTGTTTCTTCTTCATAATGTTGTTCCATTGATTCATTTTCTTCTTCCTTTAATTGTAGTATACATATTTCATCAATTGTTATGTTGATTCTTTCCACCACTTTGTCCAATCTCAGTTTATAACACTTGTATGATTTTCTTATACTTGAGTAACCAAAAAGTACTCACTTTTCCACACAAGAGTCAAACTTTCCCATTCTGCCATCTTCTCTTTTGATGTAGCATTTTCTTCCAAAAACGATGAAATGATTTACATTTGTTGGTCTTCCCTTCCATAGATCGTAAGGAGTTTTGTCAGTGTTGTCTCTGAGAATTACTTTGTTTTGAATGTGATTGTTGTATGCACTTCATGTGTCCAAAAAATATCTATCAAATTGAAATCCATTAGCATTGTTCAAGACATTTCTTGTACTATCCTATTCTTTCTTTCAACAATTCCATTCTATTGAGGTGTTGTAGCAACAAAAAATTTCCTTTTTATTCCATGATTTTTCCAGTAGTCCATCAATTCCTTTGAAGTGAACTCTCCTTCATTATCATATCTCAAGCATTTGATATTTGAATCCATTTCATTTTCAACCATTTCTTTATAGATCTTGAATTTTTCAAAATCTTTTGACTTATTCTTGAGAAAGAAAACTGCGGTCATTCTTGTATAATCATCAACTAATAACATAAAGTATTTCTCATATTTTAATCCCTTTGTTGTAGTTGGTACAACTAGATCAGTATGCACAATTTCTAGTGGTCTTGTCATTGAATATTCCTTTGATTTGAACCTAGTCTTTGTTTTCTTTCCTTGTTGACAATACTTGCATAAAGTGTTGGATGGTTTTGTGATCTAGGGAATTTCTCTAAATTCTTCTCTTTTGTTGATTTTGACAAGGTTATAAAAATGTATGTGACCCATTCTTCTATGCCATAGCAAACTTTCATGTTCCTTTCATAGAAAACACTTTTCATTTCCAATTTCACTTAACACATATATGTTGCTTGAAGTTCTTGCAGTTGTAGCAATGAATTTTCATGAACCTTCTTTTCTTATCTCACACTTTTGTTAATCGAAAGTAACTTTATGACCTTGGTCACAAATTTGAATCACACTTAGAATATTATGTTTCATATCTTCTACTAGTAGAACATTTTATGCCATTGTATTCTTGTTCTCAATTCTGACTGTGCATTTTCCAATGATTTTGGCTGAATCATCATTTCCGAAGTAGACTAATCCATCTCTTTCCTTTATTAATGTAAGAAACCTGTCTCTATCACATGTCATGTGTTTTGAACACCCACTGTCAACATACCAACCACGTTTCTTCTTCTTAGCTTGTAGAGTGAGTGTGCATTCTTCATTGCTATACTGATCCTACTTTCTTATCCGTGTCCTTTTCTGAGGTTCATTTCTGTGATTGTTGTTATTTTTTTGTGGTTCTCTAGGAGGGACTATCATTCTGCAATCTTTGGCCATGTGTCCAAAATTGTTACATTTCTAACATTACATTTCAGTGCTCAAAGATTCAAACCTGTTGTAACTTCTTCTATGTGTTTCACTAGGCTTTCTTGGATAACCCCTTTGTGTATCAATTTCAAATTTGTTTTTGTTCTTGTTGTTAGCTCTGCAATTCACAACTTTATGTCCAAAATTATTACATGCATAATATAAACAAAAAAATATAGTTTGATACCTAGGAGTTGAAGATATTCTGAAAGGAGGTACTCTTATGAATTCTTCTTCTTCCTGAGCCTTATATGTCAGTTGTTGATTATGAAATCTAAATCTTCTCTATGGAGGAGTTTCCTTGTAATCTTCCTTGTAGATATTCCTATCCCCCTTGATTGTTTCTGAAAAGATTTTTGGATATGTTTCTAGCTTTCTTGTTTCAGATCTTGATCCTTCTTCTGTCTGATTGTATCCAAGTTTGGATTTGTCATGATGAGATTTTTGACTTCTTATAATGTCATCCAAAACTATTGAGTTGTTATGAATATTTTTCTTTTGAAGATCCTTTCTTAATGTGGCAATATTTTCTTCCAAATTTCTAATGATCTTGTCTTTTTCTTCTAGTTGTTGTATGAGTGTTTCTTCAATCATTTTATCTTATTCTATTTGAACCTTCAAATTTGTGATCATTTGTTCTAGATCTTGAGTGTCTTCTTTCTTGTCTAGTTTGACTTGTAGTTTCTTGTTTTTCTTCTTTTTTCTTCTGATAACTTCTATGGAACACATTAATTCCTCTCGGTAGTTAACTTGTTCATCTTCAATTTCTTCTTCAACTTCTTCATATTCTTCTTCGTCTTCTTCATATTGTTCTTCGAAGTATTCTTTATCAGAGTCTTCTAGTGCCATGAATATAACTCTTTCTTTCTCATTGTCACTGACTTCATCTTTATCTGATGATGAGATGTCTTCTTTGGTGCATAACATTTTCTTGCAAACTTTCTTTGTGGTTCTTTTACCTTTATATGTTTTTTTTCCTTTTGAGTAACCTTCATCATTTTTCTTTTTATTATAAGGACATTTGTTAGCAAAATGACCAATACCATCAAAATTAAAATAAATTAAAGGAATATTACCTCTATACCTACCGTCGGTTCCCTTGTTCATTCTTTTGACAAAGTTGGCCACTTCTTCATCATCTTTCGAGGCGTCATTGTTGTTTCTATGTTCTTATTTTTTCCTTCCATTTTGCTTTGAATTTTTGGATTCTTTGAAGGTTGCTTCTTTTATATCTGTATTTTCCTATTTAGTTCTTATTTCATATGCTATGAAGATTCCATGTAATTCTTCCATGCTTGTTGAGTTTAGATCTGATCTTTCTTCTAGTGTCGATATCTTAGGGTCAAATCTCATACGAAGAGATCTTATTACTTTTTTAACATTTACAGATTCATTGATTTCTTCTTCCAATCCTATGATTGCATTTACTATTTCATCAACTCGTAAAAGTAAGATGAAATATTCTCATCATCCTTCATCTTAAGTTGTTCGAACTGACCTCTGTATGTTTGAATCTTTGCTACTTTGACATTTGAATCTCGTTCATAAATATTTTGAATTTTGTCCCAAATCTCTTTAGCGGATTTACAATGTGCAACTTTGGTGAATATCGTTTCACTAAGACCATTCAGAAGTGAATTTTTGGCTTTGGAATTATTCTGACCAAGATTTACTACTTTGTCCTTTGTTGGTAGAACTGTTGGTGTTGTGTATCCATCTACAATTGATTGCCAAATTTAAAAACACTCTTCCCGTATATATGTTTTCATCCTTATGCTCCAAAATGCATAGTTTAGTCCATTGAATTGTGGTATTCCATTTTTATACAAGTTGTTTCTCTCCATGATCTAACTTTCAATGGTTAAACTAATTTATCAAGGAACCTTCTCTAATACCAATTGTTGGATTACTGAAAGGGGGATTGAATCAATAATAGAGAAATTTAATCTATTTTAAGCATATAATCCAAGTGTTATATCAATGTATCATTATCATCCAATAAATTCATAGTAAATAAGCAATGAACACATGAACAATCATACACATACACAGTACACCATTGTTTTAAGTGAAAACCCAAAGTAGGAGAAAACCATGGAATTATTTTTCTTATATGTCTTGAAGAATTACATTCATTGGAAGAACCAACTTCCTTTTTTTTCCAGCAGCAACTGGAAGGAGGCTCCAACCCCCTTGTTTCTCAGGCTACAACCTGAGGGAAGCTCCAACTCCGCTATTCTCTAGCTACAACCAGAAGGAGCCTACAACCTCATATTTTCTCTGGCTACAACCGTAAGGTGGCTACAACCACCAATCCTTGCCCCGTCCAACCGCCTGTCCTTTCCCTATCCAACCACTCGTCCTTGCCCCGTGCAACTGCCCTGAAGTAGAAGTAGAATGATGGAACCACTGTCACACTATCACTATGAGATATATCACTGTAAACCTATTCAAATAAACTTAAACCATGCATCAACCATGCATCAACCTGTACCTCAACATGTAATCAGCATGTACCATAAACAAGTTCATCATCCATGTACCAACCTGTACCAAACAAATGTAATCAACCCCTACCACAAAAAAGTGCATCCAACCATGTACCAAGAATGCACCAACCATGTGTAAATACTCATCAATATGTACCAACATCATCAACTATACACCTCATGTATGTGCCAACTCATCAACTACTTGTCTAAAACATGTACCCAACATGTACCTTAACAAAAATCCCTCATCAATTTCATCATCTAAATATGATTTATAACTCTATAATAGACCTAGTGTATGCGATCACATACATGCAAAACTTTCTTAAATTTCACAACAAAAGACTAGCATTTTCATCAAACTTTTCTTTAGTCTCACATGACTAGTTTGGGATTAGTCAACAACCATAACTTGAAATAATCATAACTATGTACCTGTAATGAATAAAGATATGAAAATAGTACACAATGTTCTTCATTTTGTTTTATACAATTCCTCCAGGTATCACCACTTGGAACATCTCAGAAAAGGAATTATAGGAAAAATGGCATACCTTGTTGAATTTGTCTTATTCTAGAGAGAGACGTTGTAGAGCATACCTCACACAGAATATTTGTTGAATGGATCTGAAAATGTTACACATAATATTAAATAATGAACCCTAACCAACACATTTTGTCTTACTGAATTTGGATTTATTATGAATAATTTATGACGTTTTTACCTGAAACACCTTTTTTACACTAGTTTTAGAACTAGCCACAAACCCTAGTTTCCACAGAGTGTAACTCCAAAAATACAACGACCCACAAGATGAAATTTTTATCACAAATACTTGGATATGTTTCATCAATGGCCTGTCAATTTAACAATCTGAATCATTCTAGAAGAAATGTTATTGCAAAAATGGTGAGATGACCTGTAAATAACATACCTTAGAAAGCATCATCAAAAGAATTTATCCTCCCTTGAATTTCAGCCTTCTTTTCTTCACCTTCCCTCTGAAATTCAGATTAGATATCCTTTGGTTTGTTGGAATATTGATTGTTGTCATTGATGTCAAGCCTAGTCATGGGTTTTGGACCGCAAGATTTATAAAGGTATTTGGACATGAAGGAAAATGCACATGCATATACAACACCCATGAATGGATAGTATACATCATGCTATTTCTGGTGGTATGTGTCACATCACATGGATCCTCATGGTTGAGGAGAAATGAATTTTTGAAGGTGACAAAGTGAATTGAAAAAGGAAGTACATGTAGGCCCTGAAAATAATTAAAAAAACTAATTACAAAATAAGAAAGTGTCAGGTCGGCCCTAATGTTAAAAGGAAGTGAAATAAATGGTATAAATAAATATCATTATACATTCATTTTATACAAGTCGAATTTCAGAGGGAAGAAGAAGTAAAAGAAGGTCGAATTTCAAGGGAGGATGAAGTCTTTTGGTGATGTGTTCTAAGGTATGTTATTTTCAAGTCATCTTACCATTTTTGCTATACCTTTTTTTCTAGAATGATTCAGATGGTGAAATCGCTATGTTATTGATAAGACATATCAAGGTACCTATGGTAAAAATTTCATCTCTTGATTCGCTATAATTATGGAGATACACTCTGTGGAATATAGGGTTTGTGACCGGTCCTGAAACTAGTCAATAAACAGGTAGTCTGGGTAAAACAATCATAACGTTTTCATACAGACTCCAAATGTAGTGGGACCACTTCCATTGGAAATATTACGGACTTTAGTTTCTTGTGTGCGAGTTGCAGAATCAGATGTTAAATATTGATCATGGGGAATGATGTACAAGTTGGGTCTTATAAACAAACCAGAATTGAATAAAGTCTACCATTCTTTCTATAACCTCTTTTTGGGGAGGATTCAAGGAGTGAAAATTAGAGGAGTTTCAGAGAATACATTAAGTAACATTATCTACAAGATCAGAGTACTCCAAGAATTGAATAATTGCAGAAATTGAAGAAGTCTCAGAAAGCATTATCAGGTTCTATGTGATGATTGGTTCATGGTGATGATTTAATGTAAAGTTTTATTATCTCTC
>JZKD02S0298131.1:176371-222008 GCA_000966675.3 Picea glauca | reverse complement strand
CTCTTGATATTGGAGGATTGTATCTTCCTCTTGGAGGTTTATCCCTCCCTTTACATTTGGAAGTTGTAGCTACCTTTGGAAGTCATTACTTCCCTTGAACAAAACTATTGATTATCTCTCATATATTATGCATGGTGTATTGTGGTGTATTGGTGTAACTCTTATACTATTGTTCATTGCTCATTGGATATAATTGAATGGTTTAAGTATAAGTTTAAAAAAGTTTTTAAATTGTACTTGATACTGATTCACCCCCCTCTCAGTATCAACATGGTTACCTCATTCACCTATAGATATTCAATATGCTCAAGTGTGATATAAAATGAGAGAGCATTTCCTTTTATTTATACTCTCCAAATATCTTACTTTGAAGCACCTTCTAGGTTGCTTAACCCATTTCTAGGTCACTTAACCTATTTCTAGGTCACTTAACTCATTTCTAGGTCATTTAAGCTATTTGTAGGTCACTTAACCCATTTATAGGTCACCTAACCTATTTTCCTCATGTTTAGGGTTAACCACTTTCCATAATTAGAAAGTTTTCCATTACTTTATCATTTAAATATTCCTCCTTGACTTTGTCACCTCACTTTATCATTTAAATAATCTTCTTTGATTTTGTCACTTCACTTTATTATTTAAATAATCATTCTTGACTATGTAACTTTACTTTATAATTTAAATAATAATTTCTTCTTTGCAAGCTCTTTGACTTCTTTGACCTTTCATGGATTCAAGCCAACATATGAGGGTCCTCCAACTTCGTAAGGCCACAACTCTCAAACCGTGAGGAGTTATGTGATGCTCCACATACCAACAGAAATGGCATGAAATTTACTATCCATATAGAATAGTATTACCTTCAAATATATTAAAAATCATACCATTATACATGAAAAAAACTTGGTTCCATTACCCAAACCTTTTTGTTACCGGAATTTCTTCAAGGGTTGACATCAATGACAATCAACCTTAATCAACTATTTTGTAACAATCCCATGCCACCAAAAAAAAATCATCGTGGCAGTCAGAAGGTAAAATATCTCAGATTTCAAGAATCATCTGACCGTCCATATCAAATGCAAATCAATTCCAGTCAGGTGCTTCAGATCTTTCAAATTGCACAAGGTTTAATGATGCCCCAATATGCCACCCGCCATAGTTTCATCTTGGTCACTCTTCCACTTCGAATTTCAGACTTCAGGTAATAGCATTTCCATTGATTCATTTCACCCAAATCTCAAAGGCTTGAAGTCATGACTCCTCGTTCCATAATCATTGTTACGAGTGGCAAGGTTCCTTTTGGTTTATTATTAATTGAAAGTGTTTCAAAAAGGATCCTTCTACTTCGTGGGAAATGTGGACATTTGAGAATCCACAAGATTTGATAAATAGTCATACGATAAGAATAGGTGACAGTAATAGGTTCAGGGTGGACTCTAGCTTTAGAAAGGATAGTGAATCATGGGATCTATTTTGATATCATCCCACATGGAGTTCTCGATCACAGTCACCAATAAAGACTAGCAACTAAGAAAAATTCAAATACCGATCGTCAACAACCTCCATCAAACGAGTGAGAAGTTCCAGGATCCAAACAAAATTCATCTATAAGCTCCAACATTCGAGCCACCTGACAATTTTTTCATAGTGATTGCATCTAAATTTTATTTTTAGTCAATCAAATCAAGCACCTGAAATACGAATCGGTCGTAAAGATTCCAATATTTTTGTTATTAATATATATAGTTAAATTAGATATATCTTTCCCATTTATGACAGGATATTTGTAAATAAATTTATAAATACTTCACATTTCAAAGTATGAAGGTTTGGGACCTATTCGTAGGATAGGATAAATATTGTAAGGAATCCCACAGAAACACTATTGATCAGATTTTCAATTATACAGTGCAACATTGCAGGATTCTTGTGTCAGAGTGTTGGTGATGTCTTTCTCTCTTTGTCAAATGTTTTCTTATGCTCTGTAATAATTTCATGTATATCCAATGATAATCATTAAAATAAAGTCAAAAGAACATCATTTATCTTATATACTCTGTCTCTATTTTTTTAATGATCTGTATTTTTCCATCTGAAATTGAATGAAGGAATTCTTAACTACTCCTCTACTCAGTGGATTTTCCCCTATTTTCCCTCTTATTCATTTCATTTAATCTTAATAGATCCAACAGTTTTACCACCTTCCCTGCAATATTATCCCGTTAACCTTGTTTTGATCAATCTTGAATTGTAACTCCATTTCCTAATGGCCCTCCCTTCTTGTTCCAACCAACAATCTAAAAAACTAAACCCTCCACTATAATAACTAGCCTAAAATTTCTAGCAAACTAAGAAAAATCTTATAGAGAGATCCATCTCTGAGTCTAGGAGGGATAGATCCCAGACTCCAAAGTGGTTTTGTGGTTACCTCTACCAAATTCTTCTTCAAGCTGAGAAATTATAGAGTGCTAACACACAACAACATCATAGACCATATAGATAGACTTCGGGGCATCAAGATATGACCATAGGACCTATTTTCATGACACCACGATGAAAAACTCCTCAACAAAGGACCACAACAATAGAAACATTGTCATCCATAGTAGCAACAACAAATTATGCCTATTTATCATAATCGACCAGGATCACAGATTGTTAGGCCAACAATTTCTACTTCGGGGACGAGGAGAAATGGACCGAAGACTAGATGTTGGACATTTGGAGAGCCACATTACTAGAGATATTGTTCGATTGAGAAGGCCAAAGTGACTGGATCATCTGTACCCACTACAATTGGATATTTGGGCAAGGCCCACATGATACATGAAATAGTGAACAACCGCCAGGCCGAGCACCAATCCACTGTGCTCAAGACAACCGGTATAATCGTCGACCAAAATTTTAGTATATTGATAGATATAGGTGCTACATAAGGCTTTATATATAGTGAAATGTTAAAGAGAATTAAGTTAAAGGTAGTCGAGCAGGACGATTTCAGATACGTATAAATGGCATCGGGTGCCAAACAAAAGGTTGGAGGAAAAGTTATAGATTGTAGCATTAACTTGGGAGACTTTGTAACAAAGGTATATCTCTATGTCACGATATTAGGATATTATGACATACTGGTTGGTATGGACTGGTTAGAATCGCTTGATGCGATAGTTAACTATAAGACGAAATGGTAAATCTTACAGATGATTTGGGACATAGTAGAGTGATTGTAGGAAAAAACCAGGGGGTGTCCTTTAGATTTATATCTTCCCTACAACTACATAAGAGTATGCACAAGGGATGCAAGCTTTATGCAATCTTAGCGCTAAACAAAAAGGGCGAGGAAGAAGGATTATAAAACCTTCCTATAGTGCAAGAGTTTGCAGACGTGTTTCAAGAAGATTTGCCAAGTTTACCACCCAAAAGAGATTTGGAGCTTACAATAGACTTGAAGGATGGAACTCAACCTATAGTAATAATGCCTTAGTGGATGTCAATGCCTGAATTGCAGCAGTTGAAAATGAAATTGAAGGAATTGCTGGACTCGGGACTTATATGTCCAAGTGTGTTGTCTTGGGGTGTGCTAGTTATTTTTATGAAAAAGAAGGATGGAGCATGGAGACTTTGTATTGACTATCATCAATTGAAAAAAGTGGTGATGAAGAACCAATATATGTTTCCAAGAATAGATAATTTATTTGACCATATCAATGGAGCGACGATGTTTTATAAGATTGATTTGAGATCATGATATCACCAATTACATATTAAGGAAAAAGATATCCCTAAGACTGCATTTAAGACAAGGTTCAAACACTATGAGTTTACATTTTTACCATTCGGATTGGTGAATGCCCCTAGGGTATTCATGGGTTTGATGAATAACTGTGAATACTTCAATTTTTTTTTTCAAGTATTTATTGATGACATATTGATTTATTCTTGGATGAAATAAGAGCATGACTAGCATTTAATATTGGTTCTACAATGTCTAGAAGAAAACAAATTGTACGAGAAACTATTGAAATGTTATTTTTACCAATCGAAGATTCATTTCTTGCGAACTATCATATTTGGTGAAGGTATCATTGTGGATCCAGTGAAAGTAAAGGATATTATGGAATCTACAACATCAACAAATGTAAAAGAAGTATGCAACTTTATGGGTTTAGTAGGATATTACCGATGATTCGTCAGAGGTTTTTTGAATATAGAAAATCAGATCATAGAATTGCAAAAGAAAAAAATGAATTTATTTTGGACAGAGAAATGTGTGGAAGAATTTCAAAAACTTAAGGATTTGTTGAAGACAACATGAATATTGAAGGTCCCTAACATGGAAAAGGAATTCATGGTATGCACGAACACATCCAAGAAATCTTTAATCAGAGTTTTGATGCAAGACAGTCGAGTGATCGCTTATATTTCAAGGAAATTAAGAAAGAATGAAGATAAGTATGCAATGCATGACATGTAGTTATTATAAATTGTATGTGCCTTGAGAGTTTGGAGACATTATCTGATTGGACGAAAATTCAAATTAAAGATAGATCATTGTGGATTGAAGCATATATTTAAGCATAGTGAGTTGATCGCATGACAAAGGCGTTGGTCATAATTACTTAGTGAATATAAATTTGAGATTACTTACATTAAAGTAACGGTGAAAAAAGTGGCTGATGCATTGAGTCGGAAACCACACATATTCTCGGTAACACCTCTTAAGATGAATCTTCGAGAAAAGATTCTAACTTTACAGATAGACAATGAATGGTATAAAAAAGTTAAGGATAATATTGGACAAGATACCATGATGGTACTAAAGTTTGAAGGTTATTCTTTAGACGATGATGGATTGTATAAATTTAATAGAAGAATTTGTATACCACCTAACGACGAATTAAGAAGTTTTATATTGAGTGTAGCTCATCGAGCAGTATACATGGCTCATCCAGGAGTCAAGAAGATGAAGGCGGAACTTAATCCTTTATTATTCTAGAAGGGAAATGAATCAAACATAGTTATTTACATGGAGAGATGTCTAGAATGTCAGCAAGTTAAGGTAAAACATAGAAATCTAGAAGGATTACTACAACCACACTCTATTCTAGAATCGAAATGGGAGGTCATTTCGACAGACTTTATCATTGGATTTCCACTAATGACAAGGAGGCATGATTCAATTTTCGTGGTAGTTAACACTCTTACGAAGAGTGCATAATTTATTCCAGTATGTATGACGTATTAGGCACAAACATATCTAGAGTATTTTCGAGCGAGACTTTGAGACTACACGAAGTATCACGAAGGATCATATTCGATTGAGGATCAGTGTTTATAGGATGGTTTTGGACCAGTTTCCAAGAAGCCTTGGGAACACAACTATACGTTACCAATACATATCAACCAAAGACAGATGAAAAAATAGAGAGGATGAACTATACTTTGGAGGATATGTTGCATATGTATGTAATGGACCAACATAAACAATGGGATGATTTCTTGCCACTAGTAGAATTTGCATACAACAACAACTATCAAAGTACGATTAAGATGGAATAATTTGATTTTCTTTACAAATGATCGTGTTGTACGCAATTGAGTTGGGATTGAATTGAGGATAAACTCCTGGTAGGACCATAAGTGATCCAAGAAATGGAAGAAAAAATGAAATCAATAATATGGAGGATTAAAGAAGCGTGGGATTGACAAAAAGTCTATGCTGATGCGCATCGCATTGACCGCAGTTACAAATTTGGCGACTGATTTTTCTTGCGGGTAAAACCACACAAGAGTTCAACCAAGTTTGGAAAGGGTGATAACTTATATCCTAGGTTTGTGGGACCCTTTGAGATTGTAGGAAAGAAAGGACCCGTGGCTTATCGACTAGCCTTGCCTGATTCTTTGAGACATATGCACGATTTATTTCATGTATCTATTTTGCGACATTATTTTAGTGATTCATCACATGTCATTAACATGAGTTATTTGCAGGTGTCAAATGAGGGTGCTCTCATGGTGAAGCCCAACCGCATTCTGGAACATTGAATTCAACAGCTACAACATCGAATATTAAAACATGTCAAGGTCCAGTGGGACAACTATAGTCCACACTCGACTACCTCGGAGGATGCATATGAGACGCGCCAATAGTTTCCTTACTTGTTTGATAGATTAGACATATAGATCTATGTCAGATACATTTATTTACTATCATTTATATATTGTACAAACTTCGGGACAAAGTTTAAAACAAGAGGGGGTGTATGTAACATCCCACTCTACCGAGAAAACTTTTAATGAATTATTCTTTGAGGACACTTGTGTGCAATGGATCTGATCATGGAACATTGCGTTTTGATTTTGATTATGGATTATACATGATGATGATGACATGGTGTGACTTATCATTATTTTATGTATATTTATTAGTAGATGGTATTGACGATTTTTTCTCAGTGTGTAAGACACATGGCAGGTTATGGATGTTGATGACATCAACGAACTTCCTTAGACTTTGGATTGAGTTAGGGAGTGAATTTTATTTTGATTGAGTATTTAATTTTACGCACTTGTGACATATGATTGATACATTGTGATTTATGTATATGTATTATTGACAAAAGTTTTATTAGTGGATGCAGGCTTAACGATGCTTTCTAATTCGACTCACATAAGGAGTAGATGGGGCATGCACAGAAATCAAACATTGAGGGAGAAGTGTGGTAGTGTCCCTGTCACATCCTACTATCACTCCCACCATGACCCAAATGATTGGGTAACAATTACGTAGTTCTATAGGTCCATGATCCCGTGAGGGAGGATTGAGGCCGTCAGTCACGAAGATTCTAAGGAGCGCGCAATAAGGTGGATTCCTTATTCGTTAGAAGCCCTTAGTCTCTCACAAAGTTGCGCGAGTGGAGTGTTGACTCCAAGGGTCAGACAAACTCCCAAAACTAGTCAAAAGAAAGTGGCACCCTTGGAGAGTAGAGGTGCATCTAGAAGCCCACGCCGTATAACTAAAATTTGAGTCAATAAAACTATGCGGCCTAGAAAACATTGAAATGAATTGACCTTGTTGGAATAAAATAATTAATTAAAACCAGAAATTATTAAATATAAATCCCAATAAAAGTATAATCCTATGTCTAAGTCTAAGTCTAAATGTAATTAAATACTAAATAAATTATGACATAATTTAAAATATTTGAGAATAATCAAACTCTAGGAAAAAGGGGAATAAAACCTAAAGATTCGATAAATTGCACATGTGTGCATGAAATTAATAAAAGCAATTTTTAAAATAGAAAGAAATAACATATGAGAGAATAAGTGTACACATAGAATAGTATCTAGAGTCAAGCTAGCACTCGTCTAACTAGAAGTGACTCATATTCCAATTCTAACTAAGATCTAGTTAGGAAACACTCATTAAATGAGTTTTTGGGGAACAAAGGGACAACTAAGAGAGAAAATAAGAACACATTAGGGAATGTGAGGGAAATTGGCTTTTAAAATAAAATAAAAAAGCTAATTACTTGTAAAAATTGGGGAGAGTATGACAAGTGTGTGGGTGAATAATCATAATTAATTTAATTTAAAAAGTTAATTATTTGTGCATGAGGACATGTGTTAGTGAGGAAATTTCTATAAAACAAATGGAGAAGAAGGAAAAGAGAAAGATCACTTATTCTTGGTAAGGTTATGCTGCCAAAATTTTTTTGACTGTGTTTTACTTGTGACAGTTTGGATACCAAGCTTGTAGAGAAAAATGAAGCTCTACCTTGTGAGGCAAGCCTTGGAGCTATTGCTTTTTTTGGTTTGTGTGTGTGGCCCCTTTGCATATCGGGGGGCTAAGGGGGAAGAAGAGTATCCATAGAGTTGGCTGGGAGGTACCAGTGAAGTCTTGTGGATTAGTAGGGAAAAAGGAAATGATTGAAGATCATTAGATACAAACATCTCGGTTTACGATATTGATTTATTTGTAATTTATTGTTAATTAAATCTCGAAATTGGAATTGAAGGATATGAAAGAAGGTTGATTAGAGAGATAGATTTTTCTTTTATGTATATGAAAATTTTGATGTTAAGAGATCAAATGTTATAATTATACTTGATCCTCGAATTGTTTTTAGTGACATCAAAATTTGTTAGTAAGTACATACAAACCTTACTGTATATTGTTGATTTATTTGAATATAATGCAATGAATAGTTTGACATATTGAACTGTGTAGAAATCCTACTTAGGATAATGTAAATAATATTAAGAATTTCATATTGCATGTATTATTCAGTCCTCTCAACAAAGGTTGTGGGCCCTATCATCTGAATTACTAGTTAATTTCATGTTCAGTTCAATCGATAATAATTGTTGTTCAAAAATTCGTGGTCGTTGAATTATCCCTCTGTTGTATGACAATACCAAAATTTAATCAGATGCTTGATAGCGTAGGATTCATTTTTGATAAAAGAAATGTAATTTACTTTTTCTATGTGTTATCCAATAAAGGTTTTATGATTCTTTTTAAGATGCGTTCATCCATAAGTGTGTTACAGTTTATTATATTATCATAATGGTTTCTCTTCAGTTATTTTCTTCCATGAATCAATAGTCCAAGTGGTGCCCAATTTATATCTCCCTCCTTTCTTGTCTTTGTCTTGCATACTTTTGGTGAAATGTTTTGAATTAAATATGAGGTGATGCTCTTTAAGTGTTGTTGTAAATCCTAGAGGCTTCAACTTTTAATTCCACATGACCCGTTCAATTCAATTTTCTTCATTAAGGAAAGATAATAAATTCATTATTCTCTTTCTTCCAATGATTTAAATCCTATTCTCGGGAGAACTGAGATATCATGGTTACACGATTGTAATGATTATTCTAAAATACAATTTTAGGTCTTGGAGATCATTATCCACTGCTTAGAGATGTTTAATCTATCTCTCACTCCCAAGTGTTCTTCAACCCTTAACTACCATATTTACATTGGGTAGATCCTTGATATCGTATCTAGATTTCTTATTATTATCCCTTATTATTAATTTGGTTAATTGTTGGAGTACAAATATCATTCCATGCATTGACCTTACTTGTTGATTGATATTTTTGTTAGAGAGATGGCACAAATGAAACTATTAGAATACCACCAGTACTTATATTTAAGACGCATTGGAGGATGTGAATTAATCCGACTTTGATATTGAGTATCGAATATCAATTTGATTGAGGAAAAGAATTTGTAAGTCATTTTGGGTGTAGCAGTTTTACTACAGATGATCAGAAGGAGGTGTAGAGCGATTTGACTCCATAACACAAGTTGAATCAGTAATAGATAAATCTAATCCTTTTTAACTATATAATGCAAGTGTTATATCGATCTGGCATTATAATCCAATATTTACAGAGTAAATAAACAATGAACAAATGAACAATCATACACATACACACTACACTAGTGTTTTTACGTGGAAACCCAAAGCGAGAGAAAAACACATAATGATTTTTCTTATATGTCTTGAAGAATTACATTCATTGGAAGCACCAACTTCCTTTTTTTTTCAGGCTGCAACTGGAAGAAGGCTCCAACCCCCTATTTTCTCCAGCTACAACCTGAGGGAAGCTCCAACTCCTCAATTCTCTAGCTACAACCATAAGGAGGCTACAACCACCTATGTTCTCTAGCTTCAACTGAAAGGTGGATACAACCACCTATCCTTGCCCAATCCATCCTCCCTAATGTAGAAGTAGAATGATGGAACCATTGTCACACTATCATTGTGATATATACTGGTGTAAACCTGTACCAATCAATGTGCACTAAAAAAATAATATGAATAACCTGAACCATGTATCATCCATGCATCAAACTATACCTCAACGTGTAATCAAAATGTACCATAAACAAGTGAATCAACCATGCACAAACTTGTACCTCGACATGCAAACCTTCATTAACTTTAACAAAGAGAGACTAGCATTTTCATCAAACTTTACTTTAGTCTCACATGACTAGTTTTGTATTAGTCAACAACCCGAACTTGAAATAATCATAATTATGTACCTATAATGAATAAAGATATGAAAATCATACACAATGTTATTCAATTTGTTTTATGCAATTCCTTTGGGTGTCACTACTTGGAACCTCTCAAAAGAGGAGTTATACTAAAAATGCCATACCTGTTTGAATTCTGGCTTATTCTAGAGAGCAAACTTGTAGACAGTGACCCGCACAGAATATTTGTTGTATGGATCTGAAAAAATTTCACAGAATACTACAGACTGTACTCTAACCAACACATCTGGTATTACTAAATTTGTATATTTTATGAAGAAGTTATGATGTTTTTACCCAAAACACCTGTTTTAAACTATTTTTAGGACTGGCCACAAACCCTATCTTCCACACAATGTAACTCCAAAAATACAACGAACTGCATGCAGAAATTTGTACCACAACTACTTGGATATTTTTCCTCAATGGCCTCCCAATTTCGGCCTTATTTACTTCACCTTTCCTATGAAATTCATCTTAGATATCCTTCGGTTACCTCAATCACCTATAGATATTCAATATGCTCAAGTGTGATTAAAATGAGAGATCCTTGCCTCTTATTTATACTTTCATGTAGCTTCCTCAAGGGGTTACATTTTAACCATCTTAACCCAATTTCCTTATTTTAGGGCTAACCCACTTCTAACCACTTTCAATAATTAGAAAGTTCTCCATTTACTTTATAATTTAAATAATCCTCCTCGACTTTGTCACTTCAGTTTATTATTTAAATAATCCAATTTGACTTTGTCTCTTCAGTTTATTATTTAAATAATCATATTTGACTTTGTCACTTCACTTTATTATTTAAATAATCCTCTTTGACTTTGCCAGTTCACTTTATTATTTAAAGAATCCCCTTTTACTTTGTCACTTCACTTTATTATTTAAATAATTTCTTCTTTGCAAGCACTTTGACTTCTTTGACCTTTTGGGATTCAAGCCAACATATGAGGGTCCTCCAAATTCGTAGGGCCATAACTCTCAAACTGTAAGGAATTATGTGACATTCCACATACCACCAAAAATTGCATGACATGTACTATCCATCTAGAATAGTCATACATTTAAATATATCAAAACTCAAACCATTATATATCAAACAAAATTGTGTCCATTACGAAAACCTTTGTGCTATTAAAATTCGCTATCGAACTTTATTTAAGGGTTGACATCAATGAAAACCAACCCAACTAATCAACAATATCCCCCTTTGGAATTGATGGAAACACTCTGATGCAATACTGGAATAATATCACTCATGCTCCCCCTGGAACCATGCCTACATCTCTGTGACCAATGCTCCCTCTGGAACCATACCTATGTCCTCTGCATCTGATAAATCTCTCCCCCTTTGTAATCAATGGAAAAGGCATCTTTCCATTATGGTATGCTCCCCCTAACTAACTCATCTAATCTCCCAACCTGAATTGTCCTCTTTATCATGCTTCCTCATGTACATCTAAGATAAGAATTCAAAATAATTCATTTTGGAGTAGAAATAATTCCGAGTCTCTGGTGAAGACACTCAAAGGCTTCCCATGGAAGTGGTTTTGTAAATATGTCTACCACTTGTTCTTTGGTACCCACATATTCAACTTTGATGTTTTTTCCTACAACATGTTCTCATAGAAAGTGATACTTGATTGGAATATGCTTCATCTTGGAGTGCATCACCGGGTTCTTTGAGATACCGATGATGCTTGTATTATCACAATAGATTGGAATGGGCTCACCATAATCAACCTGTGTATCTGTTAGAGCTTGTTTCATCCATAGAACCTGTGTACAACATGATGATGCTACAAAATACTTTGCCTCAACTCTAGATAAATATATTGATGATTGTTTCTTCCTTAGCTATGATACTACACACTCACCCAAGTAGAACATTTCTCCACTGGTGCTTCGTCGGCCATCAATGCAACTTGCCCAATTTGTATCTGTGTAGTAAATAAGTGATAGATCCTTTCCCTTTCGATACCATAATCCAAACACTTATTTTCCTTTGAGATATGTGAAAATCCTCTTCACTCCTAATAGATGTGATTCCTTTGGTGCTAGTTGAAATTGTGCCACCTGTCCAACTTCCTGCATTACATATGGTCTGGATGTTGTCACATATAGTAGCCTACCAATCATTGACCTATATTTCCTCCGATATGTAGACTTTGAATCATCATCTTTGCTCAACTTGCAACTAGTTTACATGGGAGTGACAACAGGTTTGCAATCTTCCATTATGAACCTTTTTATCATTTCTCTGATATAATTGGTTTGACAAATAAAAATTCCTTGGTTTCTTTGATGTATCTGAAGACCCAGAAAGAAGGATAGTTATCCAAGTCATGACATTTCAAATTGATTTTGCATGTCCTTTGCAAATTTCTGGCTTAACCTATCATCAATACTTCCAAAAATAATATCATCAACATAAACTTAAATTAATTAAATACTATGTTGAGTTAACTTGATGTAGAGGTTGTTGTCTACACTTCCTTGTTGTAGATATCTATCCAGTCTAGAGTACCATGCTCTATGATCTTGTTTCATAACATACAAGGCCTTCTTTAATTTACATACATAATATGTCTTCTCTGACAACTGAAATCCTTCTGGTTGTTCAATGTAGACTTCTTCTTCAAATTCTCCATTCAAAAAATTTGATTTTATGTCCATCTGATACACTTTAATATTTTTGGAGCATGCATAAGCTAAAAGCAATCAGATTGCTTCCATTCTAGAAACTCGAGAAATCTCTCATCAAATTATAATCCTTCAACCTTTGCATATCCTTTACATACCAATATAGCTTTGTGCCTTTTAACCTCTCCATGTTCATTCAATTTATTTATGTATACCCACTTTGTGTTGATCACATTCTTATCCTTTGGTCTTGGAACCAATTCCAGAGTGCCATTTTTTTCTATTTGATTTCTTAATCAATGTCCTTATTCCAAAATTCATACTTGATGACCTCTTCAAAACGGGTTGGTTCAATCATAGATGAGAGTGTTAGGTGTGTCTGTTCTAGTGAACAGATTCTTCTTCTAGTCTCAACTCCTGCATCTTTGTTTCTAATAATATGATCTGAAGGATGATTCTTCTGTACTCTTCTGGTAGGTGTCTTTGGAGGCACTTGTTGAAATTTCTCTTCTACTTCTGTTGGATCTTCTTCATCTCCCCCTTCTTCTTCTTTTTCATATTCTGCTTCTTCTTCATAAATATGTTCCATTGATTCATTTTCTACTTCCTTTAATTCTAGTCTACCTATTTCATCAATTGTTATGTTGATGCTTTCCACAACTTTGTTCAATCTCATGTGGTAACACTTGTATTCTTTCCTTGTACTTGAGTAACCAAAAAGTACTCCTTTGTCCACATGAGAGTCAAACTTTCCCATTTTTCCATCTTCTCTTTTGATGTAGAATTTGCTTCCAAAAAATCTGAAGTGCTTCACATTTGTTGGTCTTCCTTTCCATAGCTCATAGGGAGTTTTGTCAGTGTTATTTCTGAGCATTACTATATTTTGAATCTGAATTGTTGTATGCACTGCCTGTGTCCAAAATGTAGGTATCAATTTGGGATCCATTAGCATTGTTAGAACCATTTGCTGTATTGTCTTGTTCTTTTTTTTAACAACTATATTCTGTTGAGGTGTACTAGCAACAAAGAATTGCCTTTTCATTCCATGCCTACTGTAGTAGTCCATAAATTCATTTGAAGTGAACTCTCCTCCATTATGAGATCTCAAGCATTTTATTTTTTATTCCATTTCATTTTCAACCATTTCCTTGTAGACCTTGAAGTTTTCAAAAGCTTATGACTTATTCCTGAGAAAGAAAACTGAAGTCATTCCTGTATAATCATCAACTAACGACATAAATTATTTCTCACCTTTTAAACCCTTTGTTGTTGTTGGTCCAACTAAATAAGTATGCACAATTTATAGAGGTATTGTCGTTGAATATTCTTTTGATTTAAACATGGTCTTTGTTTGCTTTCCTTGTTGACAATGCTTTCATAAAGTGTTGGTTGGTTTCGTGATCTGGGGCATTTCTCTAACTGCTTCCCTTTTGCTGACTTTGACAAGGTTATCATAATTTATGTGACCCATTCTTCTATTCCATAGCCAACTTTCATCTTCCTTTACTAGGCAACACTTTTCATTTCCAATTTCACTTAATAAATACAACGAACTGCATGCAGAAATTTGTACCACAACTACTTGGATATTTTTCCTCAATGGCCTCCCAATTTTGGCCTTATTTACTTCACCTTCCCTATGAAATTCGTATTAGATATCCTTCGGTTACCTCAATCACTTATAGATATTCAATATGCTCAAGTGTGATTAAAATGAGAGATCCTTGCCTCTTATTTATACTTTCATGTAGCTTCCTCAAGGGGTTACATTTAAACCATCTTAACCCAATTTCCTTATTTTAGGGCTAACCCACTTCTAACCACTTTCCATAATTAGAAAGTTCTCCATTTACTTTATAATTTAAATAATCCTCCTTGTCTTTGTCACTTCACTTTATTATTTAAATAATCCTCTTTGACTTTGTCACTTCAGTTTATTATTTAAATAATCATATTTGACTTTGTCACTTCACTTTATTATTTAAATAATCCTCTTTGACTTTGCCAGTTCACTTTATTATTTAAATAATCTCTTTTTACTTTGTCACTTCACTTTATTATTTAAATAATTTCTTTTTTGCAAGCACTTTGACTTCTTTGACCTTTTGGGGCTTCAAGCCAACATATGAGGGTCCTCCAAATTCGTAGGGCCATAACTCTCAAACTATGAGGAGTTATGTGACATTCCACATACCACCAAAAATGGCATCACATGTACTATCCATCTAGAATAGTCATACATTTAAATATATCAAAACTCAAACCATTATATATCAAAAAAACTTGGGTCCATTACGAAAACCTTTGTGCTATTAAAATTCACTATCGAACTTTATTTAAGGGTTGACATCAATGACAACTAACCCAATTAATCAACAATATCGCCCTTTGGAATTGATGGAAACACTCTGATGCAATACTGAAATAATATCACTCATGCTCCCCCTGGAACCATGCCTACATCTCTGTGACCAATGCTCCCTCTAGAACCATACCTATGTCCTCTGCATCTGATAAATCTCCCCCCCTTTGTAATCAATGGAAAATGCATATTTCCATTATGGTATGCTCCCCCTAACTGAATCATCTGATCTCCCAACCTGAATTGTCCTCTTTATCATGCTTCCTCATGTACATCTAAGATAAGAATTCAAAATAATTCATTTTTGAGTAGAAATAATTCCGAGTCTCTAGTGAAGACACTCAAAGGCTTCCCATGGAAGTGGTTTTGTAAATATGTCTACCACTTGTTCTTTGGCACCCACATATTCAACTTTGATGTTTTTTTCTACAACATGTTCTCATAGAAAGTGATACTTGATTGGAATATGATTCATCTTGGAGTGCATCACCGGGTTCTTTGAGATACCGATGATGCTTGTATTATCACAATAGATTGGAATGGGCTCGCCATAATCAACTTGTGTATCTGTCAGAGTTTGTTTCATCCATAGAACCTGTGTACAAAATGATGATGCTACAATATACTTTTCCTCAACTCTAGATAAAGATATTGATGATTGTTTCTTTCTTAGCTATGATACTACACACTCACCCAAGTAGAACATTTCTCCACTGGTGCTTCATCGGCCATCAGTGCAACTTGACCAATCTGTATCTGTGTAGTAAATAAGTGATAGATCCTTTCCCTTTAGATACCAGAATCCAAACTCTTATTTTCCTTTGAGATATGTGAAAATCCTCTTCATTGCTAATAGATGTGATTCCTTTGGTGGTAGTTGAAATTGTGCCACCTGTCCAACTTCCTGCATTACATATGGTCTGGATGTTGTCACATATAGTAGCCTACCAATCATTGACCTAAATTTCCTCTAATATGTAGACTTTGAATCATCATCTTTGGTCAACTTGCAACTAGTTTGCATGGGAGTGACAACATGTTTGCAATCTTCCATTATGAACCTTTTTAGCATTTCTCTGATATAATTGGTTTGAGAAATAAAAATTCCTTGGTTTCTTTGATGTATCTAAAGACCTAGAAAGAAGGATAGTTATCCAAGTCATGACATTTCAAATTGATTTTGCATGTCCTTTGCAAATTTCTGGCTTAACCTATCATCAATACTTCCAAAAATAATATCATCAACATAAACTTAAATTAATTAAATACTATGTTGAGTTAACTTGATGTAGAGGTTGTTGTCTACACTTCCTTGTTGTAGATATTTATCCAGTCTAGAGTACCATTCTCTATGATCTTGTTTTATAACATACAAGGCCTTCTTTAATTTACATACATAATATGCGCCCTCTGACAACTGAAATCCTTCTGGTTGTTCAATGTAGACTTCTTCTTCAAATTCCCCATTCAAAAAATTTGATTTTATGTCCATATGATACAGTTTAATATTTTTGGAGCATGCATAAGCTAAAAGCAATCAGATTGCTTCCATTCTAGCAACTGGGGCAAATGTTTGATGAAATTCTATTCCTTCAACCTATGCATATCCTTTACATACCAATCTAGCTTTGTGCCTTTTAACCTCTCTGTGTTCATTCAATTTATTCCTGTATACCCACTTTGTGTTGATCACATTCTTATCCTTTGGTATTGGAACCAATTCCACAGTGCCATTTTTTTCTATTTGATTTCTTCATCAATGTCCTTATTCCAAAATTCATCCTTGTTGGCCTCTTCAAAACAGGTTGGTTCAATCATAGATGAGAGTGCTAGGTGTGTTTCTTCTAGTGAACAAATTCTTCTTCTAGTCTCAACTCCTTCATCTTTGTTTTTAATAATATGATCTAAAGGATGATTCTTCTGTACTCTTCTGGTAGGTGTCTTTGGAGGCACTTGTTGAAATTTCTCTTCTACTTGTGTTGGATCCTCTTCATATCCCCCTTCTTCTTCTTTTTCATATTATGATTCTTCTTCGTAAATATGTTCCATTGATTCATTTTCTTCTTCCTTTAATTCTAGTCTACATATTTCATCAATTGTTACGTTGATGCTTTCCACAACTCTGTTCAATCTCATGTGGTAACACATGTATTCTTTCCTTGCACTTGACTAACCAAAAAGTACTCCTTTGTCCACATCAGAGTCAAACTTTCCCATTTTTCCATCTTCTCTTTTGATGTAGCATTTGCTTCCAAAAACTCTGAAGTGCTTCACATTTGTTGGTCTTCCTTTCCATAGCTCGTAGGGAGTTTTTTCAATGTTATTTCTGAGCATTACTATGTTTTGAATCTGAATTGTTGTATGCACTGCCTGTGTCCAAAATATATCTATCAATTTGGGATCCATTAGCATTGTTAGAACCATTTGTTGTATTGTCTTGTTCTTTTTTTTAACAACTCTATTATGTTGAGGTGTACTAGCAACGAAGAATTTCCTTTTCATTCCATGCCTACTGCAGTATTTCATAAATTCCTTTGAAGTGAACTCTCCTCCATTATGAGATCTCAAGCATTTGATTTTTGATTCCATTTCATTTTCAACCATTTCCTTGTAGACCTTGAAGTTTTCAAAAGCTTATGACTTATTCCTGAGAAAGCAAACTGCAGTCATTCTTGTATAATCATCAACTAACAACGTAAATTATTTCTCACCTTTTAAACCCTTTGTTTTTGTTGGTCCAACTAAATAAGTATGAGCAATTTATAGTGGTATTGTAGTCGAATATTCTTTTGATTTCAGAATGGTCTTTGTTTGATTTCCTTGTTGACAATGCTTTCATAAAGTGTTGGTTGGTTTCGTGATCTGGGGCATTTCTCTAACTGCTTCCCTTTTCCCGACTTTGACAAGGTTATCAAAATGTATGTGACCCATTCTTCTATGCCATAGCAAACTTTAATCTTCCTTTCCTAGGAAACACTTTTCATTTCCAATTTCACTTAATAAATACAACGAACTGCATGCAGAAATTTGTACCACAACTACTTGGATATTTTTTCTCAATGGCCTCCCAATTTCGGCCTTATTTACTTCACCTTCCCTATGAAATTCGTCTTAGATATCCTTCGGTTACCTCAATCACCTATAGATATTCAATATGCTCAAGTGTGATTAAAATGAGAGATCCTTGCCTCTTATTTATACTTTCATGTAGCTTCCTCAAGGGGTTACATTTTAACCATCTTAACCCAATTTCCTTATTTTATGGCTAATCCACTTCTAACCACTTTCCATAATTAGAAAGTTCTCCATTTACTTTATAATTTAAATAATCATCCTTGACTTTGTCACTTCACTTTATTATTTAAATAATCCTCTTTGACTTTGTCACTTTAGTTTATTATTTAAATAATCATATTTGACTTTGTCACTTCGCTTTATTATTTAAATAATCTTCTTTTACCTTTCCAATTCACTTTATTAATCAAATAATCCCTTTTTACTTTGTCACTTCACTTTATTATTTAAATAATTTCTTCTTTGCAAGCACTTTGACTTCTTTGACCTTTTGGGGCTTCAAGCCAACATATGAGGGTCCTCCAAATTCGTAGGGCCATAACTCTCAAACTGTGAGGAGTTATGTGACATTCCACATACCACCAAAAATGGCATGACATGTACTATTCATCTAGAATATTCATACATTTAAATATATCAAAACTCAAACCATTATATATTAAACAAACTTGGGTCCATTACAAAAACCTTTGTGCTATTAAAATTTGCTACCGAACTTTATTTAAGGGTTGACATCAATGATAACCAACCCAATTAATCAACAATATCCGCCTTTGGAATTGATGGAAACACTCTAATGAAATACTGAAATAATATCACTCATGCTCCCCCTAGAACCATGCCTACATCTCTGTGACCAATGCTCCCTCTGAAACCATACCTATGTCTTCTGCATCTGATAAACCTCTCCCCCTTTGTAATCAATGGAAAAGGCATCTTTCCATTATGGTATGCTCCCCCTAACTGACTCATCTGATCTCCGAACCTGAATTGTCCTCTTTATCATGCTTCCTCACGTACATCTAAGATAAGAATTCAAAATAATTCATTTTGGAGTAGAAATAATTCTGAGTCTCTGGTGAAGAAACTCAAAGGATTCCCGTGGAAGTGGTTTTGTAAATATGTATACCACTTGTTCTTTGGTACCCACATATTCAACTTTGATGTTTTTCTCTACAACATGTTCTCATAGAAAGTGATACTTGATTGTAATATGCTTCATCTTGGAGTGCATCACCGGGTTCTTTGAGATACCGATGATGCTTGGATTATCACAATAGATTGGAATGGGATCATCATAATCAACCTGTGTATATGTCAGAGTTTGTTTCATCCATAGAACTTGTGTACAACATGATGATGCTACAATATACTTTGCCTCAACTCTAGATAAAGATAGTGATGACTGTTTCTTCCTTAGCTATGATACTACACACTCACCCAAGTAGAACATTTCTACACTGGTGCTTCATCGTCCATCAATGCAACTTTCCCAATCTGTATCTGTGTAGTAAATAAGTGATAGATCCTTTCCCTTTGGATACCATAATCCAAACTCTTATTTTCCTTTGAGATATGTGAAAATCCTCTTCACTGCTAATAGATGTGATTCCTTTGGTGCTAGTTGAAATTGTGCCACCTGTCCAGCTTCCTGCATTACATATGGTCTGGATGTTGTCACATATAGTAGCCTACCAATCATTGACCTATATTGCCTCTGATATGTAGACTTTGAATCATCATCTTTGCTCAACTTGCAACTAGTTTACATGGGAGTGACAACAGGTTTGCAATCTTCCATTATGAACCTTTTTAGCATTTCTCCGATATAATTGGTTTGAGAAATAAAAATTCCTTGGTTTCTTTGATGTATCTGAAGACCTAGAAAGAAGGATAGTTATCCAAGTCATGACATTTCAAATTGATTTTGCATGTCCTTTGCAAATTTCTGGCTTAACCTATCATCAATATTTCCAAAAATAATATCATCAACATAAACTTAAATTAATTAAATACTATGTTGAGTTAACTTGATGTAGAGGTTGTTGTCTACACTTCCTTGTTGTAGATATCTATCCAGTCTAGAGTACCATGCTCTATGATCTTGTTTCATAACATACAAGGCCTTCTTTAATTTACATACATAATATGTCTTCTCTGACAACTAAAATCCTTCTGGTTGTTCAATGTAGACTTCTTCTTCAAATTCCCCATTCAAAAAAATTGATTTTATGTCCATCTGATACACTTTAATATTTTTGGAGCATGCATAAGCTAAAAGCAATCAGATTGCTTCCATTCTAGTAATTGGGGAAAATGTCTCATCAAATTCTATTCCTTCAACCTCTACATATCCTTTACATACCAATCTAGCTTTGTGTCTTTTAACCTCTCCATGTTCATTCAATTTATTCCTGTATACCCACTTTGTGTTGATCACATTCTTATCCTTTGGTCTTGGAACCAATTCCACAGTGCCATTTTTTTTCTATTTGATTTATTCATCAATGTCCTTATTCCAAAATTCATCCTTGTTGGCCTCTTCAAAATAGGTTGGTTCAATCATAGATGAGAGTGCTAGGTGTGTTTGTTGTAGTGAACAGATTCTTCGTTTAGTCTCAACTCCTGCATCTTTGTTTCTAATAATATGATCTGAAGGATGATTCTTTTGTACTCTTCTGGTAGGTGTCTTTGGAGGCACTTGTTGAAATTTCTCTTCTACTTCTATTGGATCCTCTTCATCTCCCCCTTCTTCTTCTTTTTAATATTCTTCTTCTTCTTCGTAAATATGTTCCATTGATTCATTTTCTTCTTCCTTTAATTCTAGTCTACCTATTTCATCAATTGTTGTGTTGATGCTTTGCACAACTTTGTTCAATCTCATGTGGTAACACTTATATTCTTTCCTTGTACTTGAGTAACCAAAAAGTACTCATTTGTCCACATGAGAGTCAAACTTTCCCATTTTTCCATCTTCTCTTTTTATGTAGCATTTGCTTCCAAAAACTCTGAAGTGCTTCACATTTGTTGGTCTTCCTTTCCATAGCTCGTAGGGACTTTTGTCAGTGTTATATCTGAGCACTACTATGTTTTGAATCTGAATTGTTGTATGCACTGCCTGTGTCCAAAA
Source organism: Picea glauca (assembly GCA_000966675.3). NCBI lineage: Eukaryota > Viridiplantae > Streptophyta > Pinopsida > Pinales > Pinaceae > Picea > Picea glauca. Next base: position 200,738 of record JZKD02S0298131.1, on the reverse strand, counting down.
TATATCTATCAATTTGGGATCCATTAGCATTGTTAGAACCATTTGCTGTATTGTCTTGTTCTTTTTGTTAACAACTGTATTCTGTTGAGGTGTACTAGCAACGAAGAATTTCCTTTTCATTCCATGCCTACTGCACTAGTCCATAAATTCCTTTGAAGTGAACTCTCCTCCATTATGAGATATCAAGAATTTTATTTTTGATTCCATTTCATTTTCAACCATTTCCTTGTAGACCTTGAAGTTTTCAAAAGCGTATGACTTATTCCTGAGAAAGCAAACTGCAGTCATTCTTGTATAATCATCAACTAACAACGTAAATTATTTCTCACCTTTTAAAACCTTTGTTGTTGTTGGTCCAACTAAATAAGTATGCACAATTTATAGTGGTATTGTCATCGAATATTCTTTTGATTTAAACATGGTCTTTGTTTGCTTTCCTTGTTGACAATGCTTTCATAAAGTGTTGGTTGGTTTCGTGATCTGGGGAATTTCTCTAACTGCTTCCATTTTGATGACTTTGACAAGGTTATCAAAATGTATGTGACCCATTCTTCTATGCCATAGCCAACTTTCATCTTCCTTTCCTAGGAAACACTTTTCATTTCCAATTTCACTTAATAAATATATGTTTCTTGATGTTCTCGCAATTGTTGCAATCAATTTTCCTCAACCTTCTTTTCTTATCTCACACTTTTGTGAATCAAAACTAAATTTATGACCTTTTTTACACTTTTGAATCACGCTTAGAATATTATGTTTCATAAATTCTATTAGTAGAACATTTTCTTCCTTGGTATTCTTGTTCCAAAGTTTGACTGTGCCTTTTCCAATGATTTTAGTTGAATCATCATTTCCGAAGGAGAATGATCTGTTTCTTTCCTTTCTTAATGTAAGAAACATGTGATGCAACACCCCTACCTTAGCAGGGTCTGCTGAACCTCCCAGTCTTTGGATATTTTTATATCCATGATCCAAAATGGATCTTTAGTTCCTACTGGAACCCTCAATACAAATAAAACCATAGGTCCTTCTTAAAAGTTATGCCCATGTGAAAAATCACTTGGCATGAACCTTCATTCCACATGACCATTGGCATGATCACTAACTTAACCCAAATGGGTCTTAAAGTTTTGGGACCTCGCATTTTGTGATTTTGGGATTCCTACTATGAGTCGCCCCGACTCTTCCGATTCCTGAAACCACAAAATGGGATAACGGTGCTTAGCTCCTTCCTTATGCTTTCACCATATGACATCTAGCCAAATCTTGGGGCCTCTTCTCTTAGCACATTGGGATTTTTCAACTTATGAGTTCACGATGAAACTCTTGTCCTTTTCCCGAAGTCTGAACTCGTGACTTCCTCTCAACAGATCAACGGTTCTGAACCTCCTAATATTTGACATTACACCTCACATCGGGATTTCTCATATCGAGAATTCCCGAAAACAACTTCCTCCACACTTCCGACTTCCGAAATGTCAGTATCTTAGAGCACCTAATAAATGACTCTCTCTTCCCCAGATCTAAGGACTGTTAATCCCTTTGAGCTTGCGAGTATTGAAATACACTCAGTTCTAACCTCCCCGCTGATCCACTAGATCCAACAGGTCATGGATATCTATGCTTCTCCCTCTGAGAAAATCAACCATCCATTCAAGTTCTCAAGGACTCCTAGCCAAAAATCTTGGCGTATTTTCTCCTGAGCTTGGTTTCTGCGAGGTGACTTCGACCCTTGTCCTTCCTTTCAAGTTTTCAAGTCTCTATCCTTCCTGAGCTTGAATCTTGTTGCAAACTCAAAGATTCTAAGGGATTATTTCACACACTCCTTGCGGCCTTCACGATAATCTTTGATTATCTGAAATATTCCAACTCTACGCACTCCTTGTGACGAAATTTCTTCCACCACTCACTTGGTTGGAAAAGTCTAAGACTTCAACCTGGCCCGCGCACAGCTTCCATGGCTTTGTGGTATATTTTCACTTTTGTTGGTATAAGAACAACTCGATCTCTCCTGATCTTTTCTGAGGTAAAACTCAGAATCTCCTCAACGCACTCCTTGCAGACCTTCACTGCACTCTTTGCAGGAATTATCAGGAAGAGAAATAATTGAAGCTCATACTCTCCCTCTCATAGACTTCATACATTCAACATGAAATAATACACACAAATCATTGAAACAAATGCATAACAGAGCATATAAGAAAACTATAAACATACCATTCAATAGATGCAAATAGTATTCATAAAAACACCATGAAATTGAGTCAAACCATTCTTATATTAACTCAAGTGCTTCTGTACATAGGTTCTATAGCAACAACTATATTCTTATAAAACTTCTACAGTCTTTGTTCTCCTATGCCCTTGTATTTTTCAATCTCTATTCTTACAAATGCAAATAATGATACATTACCTCTACGAGGGAGCTTTCTTGAGTTTTCCCTCCTACAACTCTAAGCTATCTGATGAAATTAAAATCTCTACAAATACTTTACATTGATTACATTAATTGTCTACAACCAATAGATGAGAGCAATGCTCAAGATCTGCATTACAATCCCCAAAGCATTTAAGAGCACTTATGTCTCTCCAGATATTACATTAATGTAGCATCCCTATGAAATTCAAAATATCTTCAAAATGTGCAATGGTGCGTATCTAGTTGTCCTTCGCTTGCGCTTTCTTGTGATGCTCCTGCATCATACTCCTCTGGATGAAAAATTCATGTAGTCATGTCCATGAGATCCTATATTGTTTGTCCATGTTTCCGTATATCTACTTCACTTTCCCAACTGAAATCTTCAATTGAGTTTCCTTCCCACTTTATCAAATATTCAAAATATGTCTTCCTCCGGGTCTTCTTGCTAAATCTCTAATCAATGACCTTTTCCATCTGCAGCTTTTCAACTACATGCATTCTTTTGACCCACTGAATTTCTTGTTGATTCTCTTCCCCATCTTCTTCATCTTCTCTGTAAGGATAGAAATCTTCTATGTTGAATATGGTTGATATGCCCACATCATATGGAAATTCTATCTCATAAGAATTTGCCTCAAATTTTCTCAGAATCTTACATGACCCTATCTTTTTCATCTTCAACTTATTATATGTTCCCCTTGGGAACCTTTCTTTTCTTAGATGTTCTAAGACTAGATCTCCCACTTCAAATTGAAGCTCTCTTCTGTGTTGATCTTCTTTGTTCTTGTATTCTTGGTTGGAAATATGCAACCCCTCTTTAATCTTACCGTGGAGGTCCTGCATCTCCACTGCAAAATCTTCCGCTCATGCACTCCTGAACTCATTCTGATCTAATTCTCTCAACTCATATACTCCTCTTGGGTTCATTCCATACATTATCTGAAATGGGCTCTGTCTTGTGCTCCTATTACGTGAGTCATTATATGAAAATTCATCTTACGCCAGAATCTGATCCCACTGACTATGACGTTCAATGACTAAACTCCTCAATAAGTCTCCCAAACTTCAATTTACTACCTCGTTCTATCCATCTATCTGAGGGTGATATGTTGAGCCAAAATATAAACTCATCCCCATATTTTTCCATAGAGTCCTCCATAAATGACTAACAAATTTGGTGTCTCTGTCTGAAACAATACTCTTGGGTAAACCATGAAGTCGAACAACTTCTTTGAAAAATAGGATTTCAATGTGTGTTGCATCACTGGTTTTCTGACATGGAATAAAATGTTCCATTTTTTAGAATGTGTCGACTACCATGAATATGGAATCACAACCTGTCTATGTCCTTGGTAGTCCTAACACAAAATCCATGCTTACCATGTCCCACGGCCTCTATGGTACTGGAAATGGTTGATACAATATTGTATTTTTTCTTTTCCACTTTTCATGGTGGAAAATTCTACATCTGTTGACAAATTTCTTGACATCCGTCCTCATTCCTAGCCAATAATATAAAGTGTTCATTTGCGCAAATATCTTTTCATGGGTAAAATGTCCAACCAATCCTCTACTATGCTTTTCCTTCATAAGGTTCTCTCTCATATAACTCCTTGGGATACACAATTGATTTCCTTTGAATAACAATCCATCTTGGATTAATTATTCAATCCATTGGTTTCGGTCTCTCGAAATAATATTCTCACATGCTTCATAATCGTCCTTGAAATCTAAATCATCTATGTACATGTCCTTAAGGATAACCAAACCTAAGGTTTTCACACAAAACTCCTGCAGAATCAAACATTTCCTACTCAATGCATTAACAAACTTGTTAGCATTTCCAGAAATGTGCTTTAAAACAAAAGTAAAGTTATGCATAAATTCAACCCATTTTGCATGTTTCTGGTTTAGTTTTTCCTGTCTGGTTACAAACTGTAAGGCCTGGTTGTCTCTATACAAAACTAACTCTTTTAGAACCAGGTAGTGCCTCCATTTCTGCAATGCTTGTATGACCACATAAAACTCTTTATCGTACGTGGAATAATTCCTTTTGGCATCACTCAACTTCTCACTGAAGTATGCAACTGGTCTATTGTCTTGACTTAAGACTACTCCAATCACAAATCCACTTGCATCACATCTCACCTTAAATGTCTTACTAAAAATATGGTAGAACCAGAACTGGATGTCCAATTATCTTCTCTTTCAACAACTTGAAACTTTTCTTCACTTCCTCTATCCAATGAAAAGATTTATGTCTTTTCTTGATGGTGTCCATCAAAACTTCCTCAACAACTCTTTCTGCAGTGCTCAACTCATTCGACATACATGCTCGGGGTTAACAATCTCAGGTTCAGGGGGTAGCTTAGGCATAGTAACGAGATAGAGAGAAGAAGAACGATAATCAATATTTAAACTGAATTTAGTCTGCAGGCTCAAATTCTCAATTGGAAAAAGTGTTCTCGATGCATGGCATGGTGGGTTAAATAGGTAATTTGACAACTGGTCTCTTGCAACGGGTATGAGGCCTTCATTAATTTGGTTCTGTCCATTATGACACGGTCCCAATGGTCAAATGACGATATGGTTGGCCATAAATGGCTCTCTATTCGTTTGGAGCATTGATCTAATGGTTATAATGTCCCCAATGACTATATTGCTTCATCATGGAAAAGTGCCATGTGTCGTTGTTCTGATATCCTCACGAAGCTCCAATTTTGCAAATTTTCTTTCTGTGAGGTTCCCTTTGGATCCTTCTACAAATTATTGATCTTGGCTCTCTTCTTACTTAACATTCTAGCCTTCTTTCTAGTGAGCTTTGTCTCGGTATTCCATTCTGATTTTTGTCTTCTTTTGACCAAGTCACTTCGCACTATTGAGATTCTTCCCTAGGGTTCCAAGATAATACTTCTTCTTTGTCTAGGATAGGTACTTCAATCTTTTATGGATCCTCTAGTGTTCTTGCAACTTTGAAATTTGCGTCTCTAATGTTAAATAGCTTCGATCTATTCTCTTGTTCTTCAATCAAGTATGCGATCCTTCTAGTCATGAAATATTTTAACTCTTGTTTCTTTTGTTCCAAAAATTCTTCTTCTTCCTTTCATCTAGCTTTATCTCTGTGAATCAAAGTTTTTCCTAGTAGCATGGTAAATGGGTCGTTGTCCTCGATAAGTTTAATAATCTCAAAATGTTCTTCTGTCGAAGCTCCATTAACATTCATAGCCATGCGAGGGAGCTTCCCACATAGGTTTATCATCTTTCCTCTGAATAACCCTATTCCTCCTATTGAAGGAATCATATCAGGCTTCCCTATAGCTTCCCAATTTCTATCTGTCATGATATTCACCTGTGTTTCCTTATCTAGAACACAATCAATGTCGAAGTCTTCTATTCTTTCTTCAATGCATTCTTTTTCCTTGAAGATATTTGATAATCTGACATGTCGGTAGTCATTCAAGGTTTCTTTCATTTGTAGCAATACTTTCTCTGATAATTTTTGGGGTTCTGCTATTTATGGATCTACCTTAGGGTTTTTTTTATTTAGATTCATTCCTTCAAGCTTAGAAATCATTCTAGGGAAATCCAACACTTCATGGTCCATAGCTTTACAACAAAGACAACTAGGTCTTATCTCAGGGCATTCCTTAGCAAGATGTCCTAGTTTTCTACAATTGTAACCGAGGGTTAATCCACTCTTTTGTTTAAGTGATCCCCAGCCTTTCCTGTACTACATGCTAGGCTCATTGGAGCTATTTTGCATCCATTTGTTAGTCCAAACATTCTTTCTATGCATAGGTATAGCATATCTTTCACTATTCTTATCATATCTACTCATATCAAACCTTCTTTCATCTATTATCTATTAGTGCCTTAGTTTTCAAGCTAGGATAAAATCTATCAAACACACCTAGATACATACTTTTAGAAACAAACTTTTCCAATTATATTACTTTTTCATAGCACAAAGCTTCTAGATCTAGAACTTTTCACTATTCTTACCTTTATCAGAGCACACAACTTAGAGATCTTACCTTTTTTTCTTCAGATCTAACCTCTTTTCTTGGCACAGATCTCCTCAGGTCAATTAGAATTTTACACACGAGGGAAACATATCTATGCACAAATATTTCACAATCTCAGTTTGAATCTTTGCACAAATCATTTTCTTTCTTAGTTCCCAATAATCATAGTTTCCGCTTTGATACTGTGCACTTCAACAGTAGATCTATGCACATAAATTTTCTTCAGTTCCTAGAAATCATAGTTTTAGGTCTTGCAAATGGAACCATTTGTTGGCACATGGGCAGGCCTAGGGTTCAACGCTACAACAATGCACCAACAAAACCCTAACTACCAGCCCTTTCAGCAACACCTATGTAGTAGATGAAGTCGCACCCGAGGTAGAGGCAGGGGTGGTTGCAAGACTTAAGTGTATGCAACCTTAGCTGGGACACGTATCTATGATTATAATAATTAACAGAGCACTTAGAATTAACAGTTCATCAATATTCAACCAACAACTACTGTGCAGATAGAACAGATCATCGCATCATTCACTCATATATGATGTATTTAAGCTCTTTATCATAATCAGACATGTTATATCTAGCATATCAAGAACTAAGCACCTTCATATAGGTCAGATATAGCATTCTTACACATTATTAGCACAAATCATAAGAATATTTATCTCTTTTTATCAAAGCACTTAGAAAGAGAAGTTGTAAACACATCAAGACACGCACAAAGCAGAAAAACACAATGTTTACGTGGTTCACCCCCACCCTGGGGCTACATCCACCAACTCTTCTTCTTTATTGTCTTCAGTCAATCGGTTACAAGCACAAAACCTCAAAACCCTTCTTCGCCTAGGAAAAAAGATCTGCGCATCTTGCCAGATCCTCCTTCCTTGCATCATAGCACAAAGCACTTCATAGTTTATTACAATACCTTGCAACCAGTTCTGCAAGTCTTTTCCAATATGCACAGAGCATCTACAAACCATACTTGCAATTAGCACTTAGCTTATCAGCCTTACATCACATAGATTTTTCTTCTTCTTACTTACATAGCCTAGACATCTATTTATACATTACAAAATAGGCCTAAACATGGGTAAACCCATGGGCCAACATCCCATGCCCGTTACATAATCCCCAAAACCCAAAAAGGACCCAAAAAGGGCTCGAGATCCCACGGTCTCCACTTTGTCTTACGCTCCTCCTTTGACAAGGTGTTGAAGTCCCAAAATAGGTCAATTTTGACCAGATCCCTCAAAAATTGGTCAAGGGCCAATAGGCCCCCAACACTCACCTATGACTCGTCCCGAGTCACTTTGATGTAGGAAGTTCTCCTTCGAACAATTTGAGATTGGCTCGAACTGCTTCAAAATGTTGTTGTGCTACAAGCTCTTGTTCACCAAACTCTTGAATGACTGCATCCCTCACATGTCCTTTTAGGCATTGTTATGTTGCGATGCTAACCTGCTCCAGTTCTACTCCTTGGCCTTCTACCTCTATAAACAACTGATAGGCCTTATCTTGCATAGTTTGGAGTTTCTGAGTTATCTCCATAACTCTACTCTAGATAGTATGGATATGTTGTTGGGCAGTTTGCTTCTCTTGAGATATCTTCATTCTCTCCACAACTGTCAGGGATTTCTGCTGTGCCTATAGTGTTTCTGCATGTTGCTTCACTTCCCAGAGTTGTGAATCCAGTGCCTGGAATTATGGATTCTCAGTAAGTTTCTCATATATCTTGGCACTACGATCAACAAAGTGGTTTCATTCTAAGGTAAGGGCCTTTATCCTTTCAACTGCACTCCTGGCAGTTTCTTCTCTTTGTTCCTTTACCTCCTGTGGGGTCTCAGGTACAATGCGTAGTTCTAGGTCTGTGATGCGTTGCTGCAACTGCTGGATCACTTCTTCAATTTGCGCTACTAGCTTCGTGACTTTATCCTCTGCCTTTACTTCTACGACAGTCATAGAGAGAAGTGTTATGTCTATCACTTCCTTTACTTCCAGCTCCTCGGTGAAAAACTGTTCCTTCCCTTGCTGCAGCTATGCCTTTTCCTCATCGAACTTCAATTGGAGAGAACTCTTTTCCTATTCAGTAGCTCAATGTTGTTCTACAAGTACTCCCTATACTTGTACCAAATCCTGGGTGGCTTTTGTTGTTTCCTCTTATGCTCGTCAAAGGCAAGCTTCGACTGTATCAGTGAGCCGGTGGAGTTGGGTTGGCTCATCTCCCAATTTTGGTGTTCCCAATGACAGAGGTGCAGTGGAGACTATGTTGCTGGACTGTAGTGCCTACTGCACCCCTTGGAGCTTGACCTCCATTATATTGTACATATCCTCTTTCTTAGCTTCTTTCTTCTCTGCTATCTCCACTGAAGCATCATTCAGGGCTGCTATGATGAAATTGAAATAATCATAGGTGAGAACTGCCTGCATCCTGGTTATAGGGGCTTTTGATATCTTCTGGGAGGAAGGATTCGGGGGGAAACCTTCCTTCTTTGAAGGGTCCTCCTCATCTCTAGGCAGTGTTACTTCACCTTTCCTCTATTCAACTTATGTGCCATCTATATATTTTCCATCACCTCCTTGATCTGGTTACATGGAAGCAGTATTCTCCGAGGCACTGCTTAAATGTTGTACTTCATCAGTCTTCTTTGTTTTGATAAAATGAAATTCATACCCTTGATCCTGAGCTTCTATGTAGTTGAGTTCTAATTGGGTCACTAGGTACTTCACCCAATTCATTTGTAGGCCCTATGCGCACTTCCATGCGAGGTCGACTACAAAACCAGTCACTTGAGTGGTTTGGTTCTTACATAATAACTTCCTTGCAATCATCTCACAGGCGAGACACACTGTGCCATTATGAATAGAGGCTACCTTATAGCCTTGTGTGCCCTTCTCGACATCGTTGTAGGTGTCCTTGATCCTTTGTGCGAGAGTGCGGTCCATGGATTTTCTAGGATAGAAATATTCGCCATGGTAACAAGACAACAGCATCTTGACACATGAATTCATCTCTTGGTGTCTTCCGAAGTGGGGAATTTTCATGACATTGAGCAGAGTGTACTATGCGAGGTTATGGGTCCATGCTTGGGGAATTACCTTTGAGTTTTTCACTTTTGTTCTAGTCATATACTTATGAGGGGATAACATGTTCTATACTTTGTGATATCTAATGTTGAAGTCGCTAAACTTCAATGCTGCAATCTTATCTTGGTCTGCTCACACTGCGCGTATCCCCTTTGGGAGGTACACATTGACCAAGGCACAGTCAAAATATCTGGGCAAGTTGTCCCGATTTACAACACCACTTAAGGGTGGTATATAGGTGGGTAAGATAGTCGGGATCAGTTTATCATTCGCTAAGTCATCCTCGTGCTTAGCTCGCTTCTCATCAGATGGTTGGGATGGTCCTGCTCCACGAGGAGTGGATGGAGATGTTGGCAGTCCTCTCGTGGATGATGCTTGTAGACCTGTAGACATCGACATGACTCTTTCAGTCATGAGGTCGATACAAAATTCCTCAACAACTCTTTCTGCAGTGCTCAATCGGTCTGACATACATGCTCGAGGTTAACAATCTCAAGTTCAGGGGGTAGCTTAGACACAATAATGAGATAGCGAGCAAAAGCATGATGATCATTGTATAAACTCAACTTAGTGTGCGGGATGAAATTCTCAATTGGAAAAGGTGGTCTAGGTGCATGGCGTGGTGGGATAAATAAGTAACTCGACAATGGGTCACTTGCAATCAGTGTGAGGCCTTCATTAACTTGGTTCTGTCCATTATGGCATGTTCCCAATGGTCGAATGGCAAGTTGGATGGCCATAAATGGCTTTGTATCCATTCGAAGCATTGATCTAATGGTTATAATGTCCCCAACAACTATATTTATTTGTCATGGTGAAGTGCCATGTGTTGTTTTTCTTATATCCTGACAAAGCTCCAATTTTTCAAATTTTGCTTCTGTGAGGTTCCCTCTGGAGCCTTCTACAACTTATCAATCTTGTCTTTCTTCTTACTTAACTTTCTAACCTTATTTCCAATGAGATCTGTTTTGGTATTCCTTTCGCCATTCTGATTTTTGTCTTATTTTGACCAAGTCACTTTTTGCTATTGAGATTCTTCCCTAGGGTTCCAGGATAATACCTCTTCTTTGTCTGGGATAGGTACCTCAATCTTATGTGGGTCCTCTAGTGTTCTTGCAACTTTGACATTCGGGTATCTAATGTTAAATAGCTTCGACCTATTCTCATGTTCTTCAATCAAGTGTGCAATCCTTCTAGTCATGAAATATTTTAACTCTTGTTTATTCTATTCCAAAACTTCTTCTTCTTCCTTTTGTCTGGCTTGATCTCTATCAATCCAAGGTTTTCCTAGTAGCATGGTAAATGGGGTGTTGTCCTCGATAAATTTAATAATCTCAAAGTCTTCTTTTGTCGAGGCTCCATTAACATTCATAGGAATGCGAGCGAGCTTCCCACATAAGTTTATCAACTTTCCTCTGAATAACCCTATTCCTCCTAATGAATGGATCATAAAAGGCTTCCCTATAACTTTCCAATTTTTCTCTGTCATGATATTCACATGTCTTTCCTTATCTAGAACACAGTCAATGTCGAAGTCTCCTATTCTTTCTTCGATTCATTATTTTTCCTTCAAGATATCTGATAATGTGACATGTCGGTGGTCATTCAGGGTTTCTTTCATTTTTAGTAATACTTTCTCTTATTCTTTCTGGGGTTCTACTATTTCTGGATCTACCTTAGTGTTTTATTGATTCAGATTCATTCCTTCTAGCTTAGCAATTATTATAGGGCAATTCAACAATTCATGTTCCATAGCTTTACAACAAAGACAACTAGGTCTTTTCCCAGGTCATTCCTTAGCAATATGTCCTAGTTTTCTACAACTGTAACAGAGGGTTAATCTTCTCTTTTGTTTAAGTGATCCCCGACCTTTCCTATACTATGCGCTAGGCTCATAGGAGCTAACCTGCAAAAAATTCTTTCTAGGATCCTTCATCCATTTGTTAGTCCAAACATTCTTTCTATGCATATGTATAACATATATTTCACTATTATTATTAGATCTACTCATATAAAACCTTCTTTCATCTATTAGTGCCCTAGTTTTCAAGCTAGGAAAGAATCTATCAAACACACCTAGATCCATACTTTTAGAAACAAAATTTTCCAATTATCTTACTTTTTCAGAGCACAAAGCTTCTAGATCTTGAACTTTTCACTATTGTTACCTTTATCAAAGCACATATCTTACAGATCTTACCTTTTTTCCTTAAGATATGACCTCTTTTCTTGGAACATAGCTCCTCAGGTCAAGTAGAATGCTGCGCACTACGGAAACATATCTATGCACAAAGATTTCACAATCTCGGGTCGAATCTCTACACAAAGATTCTTCTTTCTTAGTTCCCAATAATCATATTTTCAGGTCTGATACTGCGCACTTCAATAGTAGATCTACACACAAAAAATTCCTTTAGTTCCCAACAATCATAGCTTTAGGTGCTGCCAACATAACCATTTGTTGGCACAAGGGCAGACCAATGGTTCAATGCTACAACAAAGAACCAATAAAACATTAACTACTGGCCCTTTTGGCAACACCAGTGAAGCAGATGAAGTCTCACCTGAGGTAGAGGCAGGGGTGATTGCAGGACTCAAGTGTATACAACCTTAGCTGGGACACAGATATGTGATTATAATACTTAACAAAGAACTTAGCATTAACAGTTCATCAATATTCATCCAATAACTATTGTGCAGATAGAACAGAGCATCACAAAATTCACTCTAATCTGATGTATTTATTCACTTTATCATAAACAGACAGGTTATATATAGCAGATCAAGCACTAAGAACCTTCATATAGGTCAGATCTAACATTCTTACACATTATTAGCAGAAAGCATAAGAATATTTATCTATATCTATCAAAGAACTTAGCAAGAGAAGTTATAAACACATCAAAACAAGCACAAAGAGGAACAACACAGTGTTTACGTGGTTCACCCCCAGCCTGGGGCTAGGTCGACCAAATCTTCTTCTTTATTGTCTTCATTCAATCGGTTACAAGCACAGAGCCTCAAAACCCTTCTTTGCCTAGGGCAAGAGATATGTGCATCTTGCTAGATCCTCCTTCCTTGCATCATAGCACAAAGCACTTCACAGTCTATTACAATAGCTTTCACCTAGCTCTGCAAGTCTTTCCCAGTGTGCACAGAGTATCTACAAACCATACTTGCACTTAACACTTAGCTTATCAGCCTTACATCACATATAACTTTCTTCTTCTTTCTTACATAGCCTAGACATCTATTTATACATTACAAAATAGGCCTAAACATGGGTAAACACATGGGCCAACATCCCATGCCTGTTACATAATCCCAAAAACTCAAAAAGGGGTCGAGATCCCGCGATCTCAGCTTCGTCCTGCGCTCCTCCTTCAACAAGCTGTCAAGGTCCCAAAATAGGTCAAACTTCATCAGATCCATCAAAACTTAGTCAAGGGCCAATAAAAATCTTTCAATACTTCGTTCATCAATCTCATGAAAGTAATTGGCACATTCATCAAACCAAACAGCATGACAAGCAATTCATACAACCCTTCATTCATCTTGAATGTTATCTTCCATTCATCACCTTCCCTCACTCTAATCTGGTGATATCCACTCTTCAAATCAATTTTTGAAAAAATTTTTACTCCACTCAAGCAATCCATCAAGTCATCCATCCTGGGTAAAGGAAATCCATACCTGATGGTGATTTTGTTTATATCCCTCGATTTTGTACACATCCTCCATCCATTATCCTTCTTCGGGCTTAACACTGTTGGCACAATGCATGGACTCAAACTTTCTCTAATCAATCCTTTGTCCATCGAATCCTGGACTTGCTTCTTAACTTCTTCATTCTCCTGCAATGTCAATCCATACACTGCTTTGTTTGGTAAAATCACTCCTAGTATAATTTCAATATGATGGCTTATACTTTTGATGGGAAGAAACGAACAAGGTAAATCATCCACCACTATATCAGCGAAATTCTCCAGCATTTCATGAATCTCCTTAGGTAGATCATCTATTAAGGTACTATTCAATATGACTCTAGGTTTTCTCACCACAACAAAATGAATTTATTCATCTTTCTTGACTTCATCCACAATTTCCTTCCCACTCATGAGAAGTATAGTGTCACTTGTCTCTTATTTCACCTTCTTATCTTCAATTGGCATCAACATATGCGTCCTACCATTCTTCTCGAAGGTGTATGTGTTCTTTCTTCCATCATGAATAACATTCCTGTCATATTTCCACGGCCTTACCAACAAAATATGAAAAACATCCATGCGAATAATATCACATAAGATCTCATATCTATATCCCCCTATATTAAATTCAACTACACACTATTTAGTGACTGTTACCTGATGTCCTTTTTTCAACCACAAAACCTTTTATGGGCTTGGATGTGGAACTGTCTCCAATTCTAGATTTTTGCCCATCTCTGTGGATACTAGATTATCCATGCTTCCACTGTCAACAATTACCTTTCATACCGTATCCTTAGTCTTGCAAGAAGTTCTAAACAAACTATTCCTTTGGACTAGTTTCTCCATCTCTTTCTCTGGCTTCAATAGAATTTTCCTCGTCATTAAGGATCTTTCACCTTTTGCATCTTCTACCTCAACATTTCACCTTTAATCTGATAAAATGTGAGCTTCGCCTCCTCCATATCGTTTTCTATAGGCACATTCAAAATATTTGCATCTGATCTTTCCACAGACAAAACACTTTATTTGACCTCCTCTGACTCTGCCTCTTCCTCTTTCTCTTTCTCAAGGAAAAGTCTTCTTATCAGCATAATGTCCTCCTTGTGAGATTCCTCCCCTTTCTGGGTGGTTATGAGGTTTATTTTTTTCATCCTTGAGATTTTGTACTCTGTCTTGGGTAATTTCTTTGCCTTTGCTTTGAATTCTACCTCAGCCCCTTTGACCTTGATTTCGGGCCAATTTCACTTATGTCTTTGAAGCAATCTGATAAGCATCCTCCACATTCCTAATTGTCATCATGCTCATCTCATATTGAATATCGTATCTTAGGCCATTCATGTATATGGAAAATTTTTCATCATCACTCTCGTGATGTCCAACTCTAATGTTGAGTTTGTAAAATTCTTCAGTGTATTCCTTCACTATCATCCCCTTTTTGTTTCAAATATGCATTCTTTAAAATAGATTAATTTAGTAATCTCTGGGTATAAAATTGATTTTCATCTTTTCTACCATCCTATCCCATCTTTTGATTCTTTGTTTTCCCTTGCAACACCTGTCAGCCTACAGTTCATCCCACCACAGTGTTGCATGCCCTTTCAGTCTAGTGAAAGCATTCTTTACTTTCTTATCTTCTTCGATATCCTCATAATCAAAGTATTTATCTAGATCTCTAAACCAATATAATATCTCCTCAATGTCTAAGTTTCCTTCATACATAGGGATGTCCATTTTTTCTCTGGCCCCTATTCTTGCAAAAACTTTGAATAGACTTTCATCTGTAGCATCTTCGGCTACAACTTCTTCTTTGGCTCCGGCTTCATTTTCTCCTTTGGCCTCACTGATATCTCCATTATTAGGTGTTCACCTCTGTGTTGTATCCATAGCATTCAATCGAGCACAAAGTTCTCTCATTTCCCTTTCCACAGCTGGATCAAGAAAGGTTCTCTCTTGACATCTTCTCGGCGACATTATTTCAATCTGTCCATGCAGAATACAAATCAAAATTATCATTTGTCTTCCATCTATAGAAAACAAAATTTGTTATTGTTACGAGGGAAAAACTCTCTATGGCCAAGGGTAAACCACAACAGATAGGTATGATTGTAGAAATCGACTCAATTCCATTGTATGCTATATAAACTAATGTGCAAAATAAGAAAGAGGCCTACCTTGATCCGACGTTGGATGATGTTCCACCATTAAGCACATCAACCCAAAGATTTATACTTGCAACAAGTTATCAACAAACACGCATAGCAAGTACATGGTGATAGTATAAATGGGTTAGCACATTAGATAACATAATCCATTAATAAACATTACAAACATGCCCATGGATAATAATCATATCAAGGATGATTTTAAGGATGGAAATTTATTTTAAAATGTAGAAACCTTGGAAAATCATACTAATTATTCATATGAAAACTATAAATGTTTGGCAATATTTTTGTAAAAATATTCAAATTTATAAGTATTTTATATAATTTGTATAAAATTTTGGCGATTTTTAAGGTAAAATGGTTTTATCCTATAGAATTTGGGCGAATCATTTTTAGAATAGTGAATCATTTTTTGGGAAAAAACATGGAAAATTAGCCTATGAGCGAAATTTACCCCCTAAAATCATCCCTGAATCATATATTTCCACGATATCAATAGGACAAGAAAGGAGTATTTATATTAATAAGTGATCAACATAAGTGACAACATTACAGACTTCCATGTTGGCATGGTTCGAAACCAAGGAACCAAGCTCCTTCCAACTGGGCCTCCACCACTTCAATCCTCCACCAAAGGCAAGCTCATAGGAAAGAGACAATAAGATTATCTCAACAATAGGGAAATAGATTGGGGGCTGAACATTGTGTTGAGACTTGAGGAACAAAGGGATGCAGACTCAATATGAAGTAATTTCTCCAGACTAACTTTGCTCTCAAAGTTGAATTCTTTCTCCTCTTTTCCATAGCTCATATTTGTTCTTTTATAGTATTAAAAATGAAACTGAAGGGCCGAGTTAGAATGTTTACAGTATGTGGAAGGAAAAGGTTCAAAGATCTCCTTCCGTGACATGGAAACCAGACTCCATTTTTTAATTTTCTGGCACAAATCCTGATGTACATGGGTTGTAGTGGAGCAGCCTATGTATACGCATGTTGTATAGAAAATAGGGTGTGTATATGTGAAAAAATGTGTATTTTTGGCTCTGTATTCATCAAAAGGGGATGACAAGTCTGCATAGGGAAATGGAAAAATGCTCTCTGTGCAAGATAGAAATGGTGGGGCAAATATTTCTATAACAGATACCCCCTAATGTGTGAGATCAGAGGAGTATCTGCGATGGCCGAAATACATTATAAATAACCCAGGAGTGGAGTCGCAGAGAACCAGCTGGACAAATTGATTACGCATTACATTCTGTAATGACTTTGCATACATGGATGCCAAGAATACAATGCAAATCCATGTGGAAAATATACCAAATAAGTGTATGTGGCCATGAATTGGAAAATACAAATATGGTTGTATTCCAAAAGTTGTCATAGTCAGGAACAAGGCCTAGTGAAATTAGTCTCAAAATCAATCTGAAGATATTTGTATACCATGGAGTACAATCTGATCTCCCATGATTACTGAAGTCAAATAGGAGTTGGTCCAATGAAAGGGAAGCAACAAATCAAGAAAGTTGTGGCCACGTAGTGATGTCTTCAAGTCTTCTACATTATCCACCAAGGGTGCCAGTCTACATCATGTGAATAAAGGAGTTGAGGTCGAACATAATGAGACATTGTTTGATTATTGGTCATTGAGGTATACCATTAACAAACACGAGACAACCTACCAATAATGAAAGTAGGTATCAAGGCTCTGAGTGCATTCCTACAAGTGTGAATAAAGGAGTCAGTGTCGAACACTTGATAAATCCATTGATCAAGAGACATTGGTGTATTCCCATCTGTCAATGGCGAGAGAGCCTGCCACTAACAACTGCAAGCCTCAAGGTACTCATAAAACTCCAAGTCCCATATCTAGAATAAATGAGTTGAAGTTGATGGAAAGAGACCTACTGAAAGGAGATCATTAAGGCATCTCTCATCAGTCAACACAAGGAACAAAGCAGGAGCTTCATGATTTGGTGGAGATCATATGAAGAACATGTTCACGAACCAATGACCCTGTTCTTCTTTCGTGTGTACCAAATGCAAGCGGTATATGAAAAATACCCTCTGAATAGCAGCCAATGATGAAAATTGTTGACAAATATGAGGAAACCACCAATAAGGCTAAATTTGAATAGATGTCTTTCCATCAAACACAAGGGAAACTACCCAATCAATGACCAATGATGAAATGTTGATTGTTGGGTTCAAGGTGACCTACTGATGATGCATGTAGGGCAAGGGTGAATGATAAGACCATAGTATCATCTGATTCTGAGACAAACTGAGGGTATGGTTGACATGCAAAGTCAATATTTTTGAGGAGTGGCTAACACAGGTTGATAGACTTCCTTTGAACAAGAGCATGAGACATATAGTGGACCCTGACAACATAGACTCAATGATGTGACTATTATATGAAAGAGGCATCAATAATGTTCTCTATAGGGACTGGAAGAGTAACCAGTCAGTAGAGAAAACTTTGTAATGAGATCAGCTTCATAAGGCCATGCTAAACCCAAAATTATGATGACATAAGGACTCAATAATTTTGTGCTATGTTCAAAGGCGACAAGATTTCTTCCAATTATAGTATAGTACTCCCTTCCCACCCGTATTTTTTTATTTTTTCATAACAAATGAATTCTATGATACATAGGAGGAAACGAGTGTCGCAAGGAAGAAAAACTAGTTCCATTAGTGGAATGTACCTATGATCAATGCAAGGAAATGCATGCAGGAGACAGACACTTGAGGTGATGTTCCCTCTAGGGTATAGGGTGTCAAACTGCAAAGGATATAAACAAGGCTCTGCTTGTTTGAGGATTAAAAAACTGCTTAGGAAATAGTTTATAACACAAAGCGATAACCAACTAAAGGCTCAATACTGTAGGCGAGGGAATGAGATGCAATCTCAATTTAATGCCAAACAATATCCTTTTTTATGTCTTATAGTCTACTTGGTGTGAAAAAGGGGTAAACTTGTGCCAAATAGATGTCTTTTCAAATCCAATCTACGAGTGTGAAAAAGACAAGTTCACTCGACAATCTTTTCTATTTTTGATAACGAGTCAGAAAAGAGCTTAACTAAGACTCATGACCTTTGAAATCCAATTTAATGAGTGTGAAAAGGACAAATCAATTGAAAATATTTTCATTTTTTAGATGATTTGGAAAATATCTTAACTAAGACTCATTTTGGGGAGTCCTAATCAACATGTAAAGGGGGAGGCCAAGGCTCCCATCCCGGTCTTCTACGGAAAGTCAGTATCTTACAGATAGCTGAAAAAATCTTGGGAAAACTCAAATATCTCCAAGTCGAGGAGGAGAAAGTGATAACGAAAGATACAATCTTTGTGATGGTTCAAATAATGTCTCATAATGGAAAAGACATAGGTGGGGGTATGGGATGCCCCATCAGTTCGTCCCAATAGAAGGGAACCTTGTCAAGACTTGGAGAGAGAGCATTCGGGGGAAGAATAAATCTCTCTCATTTGAAAGGGGGAGGATTTGGAATGTTGATGACAAGGCTAAAAGGTGCATCACTCTCTTCAGGGAGAGTAGGATTGACTAGAGAGTGCACTGGTGTGGCCACTTCTTCCATTATAAGTTGAAGAGCATGCATAGTAATGGAACCAAGAGACACTTCACCATTGACAAAGGGGGTGAGGTCGGGAGAGAATTGCGTCTGTGGAACCACTGAGATGATCAAGAGAAGTGGTGTGAGGAGAAACCACAGATGCGTCAGAATTCGAAGGGCTCTTGGGTGAGCCCCATGCTTCTTGTATCCTGGTAGTAGCCAGGCACAAACGAGTAAGGTGACTTCCTTCAGAAGTCTTGCAAAGGAATTTAGGCTTACGTATGAGACGTCTAGGATTCTTGATGTGAATAGTGGGGGGAAGAGAGTCATCTCCTATATGATGAATAGAGAATGGAGAAGTGACACAACTATGATTTGGGGTAAAAATGATGGTTCCACCTACATAATTGCCAGAGGTTGGGAGCAGGTTGTCGAATAATTTGTAGAAAAAGACGACCCATCTTCGACATGACTGGCAGAGGTTGGTGATGGAGCACCAATATGACTGATAGTGACTGGGATAGAAATAGATTGCGTCATTTGATTCCAAGGTCTAGGGAAAGATTGAATATGAAAAATTACAGACCAGAAAGGATCCTGGTGTACCCCCTATCCCTACCTAGAAAAGTGGTGACCAATGCCAAAATGGTCCGAAGAGGTTTGGACGGGTATCGTCACTGAGGTCTGTGAAGAGAATGAGGTAGGATATGAATTATTCGAGTGAGTTTATATGTTTCCCCCTTGTGAAGGAGTCCCATAAAGAGGGTAGCCTAAACCGTAAAATTGATTCTCCCCTTATGAAAGACATGGGGGTACTTGAGGACCTATCATAGAAAAAGTGTTCGAAGGAACTGACATGGCGGATGAAAGATACATGAGTGGGGTGTAATAAGTGGGATACGCACCCATCTGAGTACTGGCTCTTGAAAGAGCATGGCTAGTATTGGATCCATAAAGGGCAAGGTTCCAACCTCCCATGGGGACACAACTCATATAAAGCGAAGAAGTAGGAATCAGAGCCATGGTACCCCCGGATCTAATGCTAGGATTCATAGATGTAGGACAGGGAGAGGATTACACGGGGGAAGGCATATCAACAAAAAAATGACTAGAGACTTAAGGTGTGGACTGAGCATTGTAGTTCTTCATACCATTGTAAAAAGCATAAGGGTCCATCCCCATGAAATTAGAAGGAATCATGGTGTGGGTAGCAGTGAATGAGGGAGTAAAAGAAACTCCACTTTCCATGATTATGAAACCCAAAATAGACTCTGAAGGCCAACTAGTAGTCAAAGAGCATACCAAAAAGTTAAACGTCCAATATGCATGCAAACGGGCTAAAGTGGCTGAGTGGATTCCCTCGCTAAAGAAGGTATGTCTCATCCAAGAGGGACCTGAGACTCCCTGCTAAAGTTTGGAGGTAACATAAACAGTTATAGGGGCTCTTGTGGTCTTAACAGCCAGTCGGTCAGATCCCACTGAAGAAGTAATCCTTCATAAAGGATGTGTGTTGTTCGACCCCTATCTGACCCATGGTACAAGTAGAATAACCCCTGCAAGTAACCTATGAGATACCTAAGTCAAGCAACTAATAAACAAGCATTCGTAAGTCTGGATCACCATATGGGCATGGTAGAAAAGCTTGAAACCTTGAAAGCATCGCCTCTCATAGAGTTATGGGTACTAGCAAGATCCCGAAATACGAATAAATCCACAGAAATATCTCTAACGCTAGGTGAGTATCTAGGGGTTATCCCTTCAACTAACTTTGCACGACCTCGTGATTAACTCGAGTGTGAGCAGAGCCTCCTGATCTTACCAATTATACAATGGAATTCTCAACTCCCTGTCTCAGAAACATGTGTTGATTTAATTTCCTTGGAGAAGTTTACTCACAAAATCCTATTCCAAGGCACTAAATCCTAGACTAGTTTGTGCACCCTAAAAATAAAATTGTGACTAATCAATTTTAGTTTAAAGAGTAAATTTTATTGGTCGCGATTAATCAAAAGGGTATGGAAGTGAAACTCATGATGTTATGACTTTGCAAGAAGATAAATATGAATATAATGCAAAGTCTATCTTTAAATTTTCAATGAATGATATGATAATAAAAACAGTGCAATTTTCAATTTCAACTCTGCAATTCAAAAGTAAATTGAAATATTTCACTAAATGCACTAAGATAATGATAAAGGTTCAAAGACCAAATGCTAACCAATACAAAATGCCTATTTTTTTTGTATTTTCAATATATTAAAGAGAAAATGCATGGACTGAAAAGCAACCTAGTATATAAATTCTACTATGTATAAATGAAATAATTCAAGAAGAATACCAAGAAGCCAAGCAAATAGCCCACGGTTCAAGGAAAAATAAAAAATGAAAAACAATGAGAAAGACTACACCCATAAATTTAACTCCCAACGGGTTTCCTGTCAACCCATAGAAGCTCAACATGCACTACAAAGACCTAAGAAGGCTCAACAATCATCAAATCCCACCCAGTAGTCACTAAACCAATAAAATAAGCAAGGGAAAGTGATATACACAACTGTTCAGGAGAATAACACGTATATACACAACTTACAGTTAGGAAACATTTCTGTATATGCAAGTGTCAAAGAAAAATGAGCATACAAGCTTTAAAACAAGTCCAGGAAAGGGAAAAATGGATGAAAGCTCAAACACAGAGTGAATAGAATCTGTCAAGCAGTGATATGACAAGAAACACAAAGGAAAAAGAGCAATGCAAGAAGAAAAAATACTTCAACCCTTAGAAGGAATATATCTTCCCAGTGGAGTCACCATTTCTGTTACGAGGGAAAAACTCTCTATGGCCAAGGGTAAACCACAAAAGACAGGTATGACTGCAGAAATCAAATCAATTCCATTATATGTTATATAAACTAATTTGAAAGATAAGAAAGAGGCCTACCTCGATCCGATGTTCGATGATGTTCCACCGTTGAGCAATTCGACCCAAAGCTTTATACCTGCAACAAGTTCTCAAAAAACACACATAGAAAGTACATGGTGATAGTATAAAGGGGTTATCATATTAGATAATATAATCCATTAATAAACATTACAAACATGCCCATGGATAGTAATCATATATTTGCACGATACCAATAGGACATGAAAGGAGTATTTCTATTAATAATTGATCAACAGAAGTGACAACATTGCAAACTTCTGTGTCGACACAACTCAAAACCAAAGAACCAAGTTCCTTCCAACTGGGCCTCCACCACTTCAATCCTCCACCAAAGGAAATCTCATAGGAGAGAGACAATGAGGTTCTCTCAACAATAGGGAAATATCTTGGGGGCTGGAAATTGTGTTCAAGATTGAGGGACAAAGGGATGCATACTCAATATGACGTAATTTCTCTAGAGTAACTTTCCTCTCAAAGTTGAATTCTTTCTCCTCTTTTCCATAGCTCGGAATTGTGATTTTATAGTCTTCAAAATTAAACTGAAGGGCTGAGTCATAACTTTTATAGTATGTGAAAGGCCAAGGATCAGAGATCTCATGTCGTGACATGGAAACCCGACTCCATTTTGTATTTTTTGGCACATATCCTGATATACGCGGGTTGTAGTGGAGAAACCTGTGTATATGCATGTTATATAGCAGATAGGGTGTGTATATGTGGAAAAATGTGTATTTTTGTCTCTAGATTCATCAAAAAGGGATGACAAGTCTGCATAGGGAAATGGAAAAAGGCGCTCTGTGCAAGATAACAATGGTGGGGAAAATTTTGCTATAACAGTTAGCTCTGATACCACCTGATGCAACACCCCTACCTCAGCAGGGTCTGCTTGACCTCTTGGTCTTTGGATCTTTTTATATACCTAAGCCAAAATGGCTCTTTAGTTCCCACTGGAACCTTCAATACAAATAAAACCACAGGTCCTTATTAGAAGTTACGCCCGTGTGAACAAGCACTAGGCATGAACCCTATTCCGTGTGAACACTGGCGTGACCACTGAATCAACCCAAATGGCTCTTCAAGTTTTGCGACTTTGCGTTTCGCTATTTCGGGATTCCTGTTGTGAGTCACCCTGACTCCTCCTATTCTCGAAACCCTGAAATGGTCTAATAGCTCTTAGATCCTCCCTTATGCTTTCACCATATGACCTCCAGCCAAATCCTGGGGCCTCTCCTTTGAGCGCGTAGGGATTTCACAACTTATGAGTTCACGATGCAACTCTTCTCCTTTTACCAAATTATGAAATCATGACTTCCTCTCCATAGATCAACAGTCCTGAACCTCCTAAGATCTGACAGTCCAATTCACATCAGGATTTCGTGTATCGGGGATTCCTGAAAACAACTTCCTCCACACTTTTGACTTCCAAAATGTTGATATCTCAGACTGCCCAATCAATGGCTCTCGTTCCCCCACATCTAACAGTTTCTAATACTCCCAATATTGAGAGTTTTGAAAGACACTCAGTATTAACCTCCTCGTTGATCCACTAGATCCAATGGTCCACGGATATCTGCACTTCTCATTATGAGAAACTCAACCGTCTGTTCAAGTTCTCAAGGACTCAAGGACTTGGTGTCTTTCCTCCTAAGCTTCGTTTCCATGAGGTGACTTTGACCCTCGTCCTTCCTTTGAAATTTCCAAGTCCCTATCCTTCCCGAGCTTTAATATTGATGCAAACTCAGAGACTCTAAGGGATTCTTGCATGCACTCCTTGCGGCCTTCATGATAATATCTAATTATCTGAAATCTCCCAACTCTATGCACTCCTTGCGACATAAGTTCTTCAACCACTCACTTGGTTGGAAAAGTATAAGACTTCAACCTGGCCTATGCACACCTTGCATGGCTCTATGTTATACTTTCACTTATGTTGGTATAAGAACAACTCTATCTCTCCTCAGATTTTCTGAGGTAAAACTTGGAATCTCGTCAATGCACTCCTTGCAGACCTTCACTGCACTCTTTACATGAATTCTCTAGAAGAGAAACAATTTCAACTCATACTCTCCCTCTCACAGACATCATATATTCAACATGAAATCATACACACAAAGCATTGAAAAAAAATCATAACAGAGCATATAAGCAAACTATAAACATACCATTCAATAGATGCAAACAATATTCATAACAACACCATGAAATTGTTGGATCATGTTGTCATTGATGCCAATGGTTTGATTGATTGATGTCATTGATTGATGTAAAGTGATTGATTGATGTCAAATGATTGATTGATTGATGATTGATGTAATATAATATATATCATCCTTGATGAGAATGCATAGATGAAGATGGATCAATGAGTTGTCATTGATACATGTTGAAGATGGATCGATGTGGTTCCATTGGTATATGATGCATTGTTGGAAAAATGTATAGA
>JZKD02S0298131.1:144830-173767 GCA_000966675.3 Picea glauca | reverse complement strand
AAGTGGTTAACCCTAAAATAAGGAAAATAGGTTAAGTGGCCTAAAAATGGGTTAAGTGACCTAAAGGATGAAAGTATAAATAATATAGCAATGGTCTCTTGTAGATCATCCTTTTGGTGGATCAATGAAGAGCTTCTTGTGGGAATATATTTTGGAGTATTGATGGAGAGCTTCTTGAGCATTTTTGGTTTGGAACACTTGATGATATTGAAGATATATAGGTGACTGAGGTAACTAAGGATATATAAGCTGAAATGCTCAGGAAAGTGAAGAAACGAAGGCCGAAATGCAAGGAAGGATAAATTCTTTTGATGGTGCTTTCTAAGGTATGTTATTTTCGGGTCATCTCATGATTTTCGCTATAAATTTTTTTATATAATGATTCAGATCCTGAAATTGCTATGAGGGTGATAAAACGGATCCAAGTATCTATGGTTAAAAATTCATCTTGTGGGTCTTTGTATTTTGGGAGTTACAATCCGTGGAAAATAGGGTTTGTGGCTAGTCCTGAAACTAGTCAAAATTAGGTGTTTTGGGTAAAAACATCATAACTTCTTCATAATAGATCCAAATTCAGTGAGACCAAATTTGTTGGTTAGGGTACGGTCCGTATTATTCTCTTTAATATTTTTATATCATTTAAGAAAACATTTTGTGCGAGTCATGCTCTACAAGTTCGCTCTCTAGAATAAGCCAGAATTGAGCAAGGTATGTCATTTTTGCTATAACTCCTTTTTTGAGAGGTTCCAAGTAGTGCCACTTGGAGGAATCTCATAAAACACACTAAATAACATTTTATATCAGTTTTAGATATTTATTCAGTACATGTACAAAGTTATGAGTATTTCAAGTTAGGGTTGTTGACTAATCCAAAACTAGTCATGGTTGAGACAAGAAGTTGATGAGTTGGAACATACATGAGGTGTATAGTTGATAATGTTGGTACATATTGATGAGTATTTGACACATGATTGGTATATACTTGGTACATGGTTGGATTCACTTGTTTATGGTACAGTTTGTTTGGCATATGTTGGTGTGTGGTTGATGCTCTTGTTTATGGTACAGATTGATATATGTTGAGGATTGTTGGCTCATCTCAGTTGGTACTTAGAATGTAAGCCGAGTCTTGCATATAGAGATGATGGTCTTGTAGAGTTGTACTCTATTCAATTGTTGCTAAAAAACCCCCGGATTGAAGTCCATAATAAAAAGAAAAATTGTACATACATCTTGTGTTCCTTGTGCTCCTTGTGGAGATTATTTGTTGATGATATATTGCTGATATATGTTGCTGATATGTATTCACATCTAACTGATTATTAATGACAACAATGAGTAATGAGTAAATGTCGAATGCTAACTAATGAGTTTTATGTAAGAGGGAAGTTTTGGGAAAAAGATCCCCACCCTCATTCACCCCCCCCCCCCCCCTCTAAGTGTGGTAGGTGTGTCCAACAGAAATTGAGTCAAATCATTGTTATATTAACTCAAGTGATTTTGTACATGGGTTATATAGCAACAACTATCTTCTTATACAACTTCTATAGTCTCTATTTTCCTATGCCCTCCTATTCTTCAGCCTCTACTCTTACAAATGAGAATCATGATACATTACATCTACGAGGGAGTTGTCTTGAGTTTTCCCTCCTACAGCTCTAAGCTATCTTATCGAATTAAAATATCTACAACTATTTTACATTGATTACATTAATTTTCTACAACCGACAGATGAGATCAATGCTCAAGATTTGCGTTACAATTCCCAAAACATTTAAGAGAACTTATGTCTCTCCAGATATTACATTAATGTGCCATCCTTTTGAAATTCAAAATAACTTCAAAATGTGCATTGGCGCATATCCAACTATCCTCCACTTGTGATTTCTTATGATGCTCTTGCATCAACATGTCTCTATCACATGTCATGTGTTCTGAACAACCACTATCAACATACCAACGCCATTTCTTATACTTATCTTGTACAGAGAGTGTGAATTATTCATTGCTATACTGATTTTGTTTTCTTATCCATGTCCTTTTCTAAGGTTCCTGTCTGTGATTGTTGTTGTTCTACCGTGGTTCTCTAGGAGCGACTGTCATTATGCAATCTTTGGCCATGTGTACAAAGTTATTACATTTGTAGCATTCCACTTTAGTTCTCAAAGATTAAAAACTGTTGCAACTTATTCTATGTGTTTCATTACTCCTTCTTGGATAACTGTTTTGTGTATGACTTTCGAAGTTGTTTATGTTCTTGTTGTTATCTCTGTAATTCATAGCTTTATGTCCAAAATTATTACATGCATAACATAAAACAAAAAAGATAGTTTGATACCTGGGAGTTGAATATCTTGTTAAAGGACATACTCTTATGAATCCGTTTTCTTCCTGAGGCCTATATGTTTATGTCATTAATTGATGATGAAATATTAATGTTCTCGGTGGAGGAGTGTCCCTGTAATTTTATTTGTAAACCTTCCTATCCCCTTTGATTGTTTCTGCATATCTTTTCGGATATGTTTCTTGTTCTTTTGTTTTGGAGATTGATCCATTTTCTGTCTAATTGTATCCAAGTTCGAAAATGTCATGATGAGGTTTTTGACTGTTGATAATGTCATTCAAAATTTTTGAGTTTTTTTTCATATTTTTCTTTTCAAGATCCTTTCTTAATGTGACAATTTCTACTTCCAAATTTCCAATGATCATGTCTCTTCCTTTTACTTGTTCTTTGAGTGCTTCTTCAATTATTTTATCTTCATCAATTTGAACCTTCAAATTTGTGATCATTTGTTCTAGTTCCCGAGTGTCTTCTTTCTTGTCTTGCTCCGCTTGTAGTTTCTTGTTTTTCTTATTTTCTCTTCTGATAACTTCTATGGCACAGAACAATTATTCTCGGTAGTAAACTTCTGCTTCATATTCTTCTTCGGCCTCTTCATATTCTTATTTTGCCTCTTCATATTCTTTTGTAGAGTTTTCTACTTCCATGAATAGAACACTTTTTGTCTCATTGTTACTCACTTCATCTTCATCTAATGATGAAATGTCTTCTTTGGTGCATAATCTTTTCTTGAAAACTTTCTTTGTGGTTTTTTTTCCTTTATATGTTTTCTTTCTATTTGAGTAACCTTCATCATTTTTATTTTTCATATGAAGAAATTTGTAATAAAAATGATCAATACCATCACAATCAAAACAAATCAAATGAATCTTATCTCTATACCTGTCGTTGTTTTCTTTGTTCAATCCTCTGACAAAGTTGGTCACTTCTTCATCATCTTCTGAGATTTCATTTATTGTTTCATCGACTCGTAAAAAACATGCTGCAATGTTCTCATCTTCCTTCATCTTTAGTTGTTCGAACTGACCTCTGTAAGTTTGAAGCTTTGCTTCTTTGACTTTTGAATCTCCATAAATATTTCGAATTTTGTCCCAAATCTCTTTAGCAGGTTTAGAATCTGCAACATTGGTGAATAACGATTCTCCAAGACCATTTAGAAGTGCATTTCTGGCTTTGGAATTATTCTGATCGAGTTTCATTTATTTGTCATTTGTCGACGGAACTGTTTGTGTTGTGTATCCATCTAAAATTTATTTCCAAATTTCAAATCCCTGTGCATGTATATATGTCTTCATCCTTATGCTCCAAAATGCATACTTTTGTCCATCAAACTGTGGTATTCCATTTTTATACATGTTTTTTCTCTCCATGATCTACCTTTTAGTGGTTAAATTGATTTATGAAGGAACCTGCTCTAATACAAATTGTTGGATTACCGAGAGGGGGGTGAATAAGTAATTGAGAAATCTAATCCTTTTTAACCATATAATACAAGTGTTATATAAATGTAGCATTACCATCCAATATTTGTAGATTAAATAAAAAATGAACAAAATAACAATCATGCACATACACAGTACACCAGTGTTTTTACGTGGAAACCTAAAGCGAGAGAAAACCACATAATGTTTTTTCTTATATGTCTTAAAGAATTACACTCATTGGAAGCACCAACTGCCTTTGTTTTCCAGCTGCAACTGGAAGGAGGCTCCAACACCCTAGTTTCTCAGGCTACAACCTAAGGGAAACTCCAACTCCCCAATTCTCTAGCTACAACCAGAAGGAGGCTAGAACCCCCTATTTTCTTTGGCTACAACTGGAAGGTGGCTACAACCACCTGTCCTTTCCCCATCCAACCACTCCGATGTAGAATTAGAATGATGGAACCATTTTCACACTATCACTCTGAGATATATTGTTGTAAACATGTACCAATCAACCTGCACCAAACAATCTGTACCAATAACCTGAACCATGTATCAACCATGCATAAACCTGTACCTCAACCTGTAATCAACATGTACCATAAACAAGTGCATCAACCATGTACAATCCTTTACCTCAACCTGCAAACCTTCCTTAACTTTAATAACAAAAGACTAGCATTTTCATCAAACTTTACTTTAGTCTCACATGACTAGTTTTGGATTAGTCAAAAACCCTAACTTGAAATAATCATAAAGGTTTGGATAATACATGTCTTAAGGTTTGGGTCCATTACCCAAACCTTTGTGCTACCGGAATTCACTACCAGACTTTCTTCAAGGGTTGACATCAATGACAACCAACCCAATTAATCAACAATAATGTCATTCCTTATTACACTAGCATACACAAAAGTTGTTTTTTTTTATACTAGAATATTCTATGATTTTTTTTCACAATTACCAGTAGTTGACTAGTAGTTAGTAATTGTCGAGTTAAGAATCAAGTTATGGTAGAGGTGCATTTAGCGTTACTTTCGGAGGATACCGATATTTAAGAGGTGTTTCAATCATTGTGTGTTTATGGTATGATCAGAATGGTAGTTTACCTTGTGATTATAATTTAGTTGGGTTGGCAGTGTCACTTTTAACCTAAGTTCACTTCAAGTACTGGTAATGATTAGATTCTCATAAACTCGATGGAATTAACAAGAAGAACTTTTGATCAATCAACATGAAGAATTTCTATTCAGATCATTTTTCCATCACCAGTGGGACACAGTGCATTTAATTAGTGAATTACTGATATGTCTTTTATTCTGAGCATTTTAAGGTTGGTTCCAATCTTGAGTTAGGATTTTCCTCGAATCTACAATAATTTTGGTTTTACAAAACATAGAGGAATTGAGGAATCCATAGGGAATCTTCTATGTCGATGGAATTGGACTCTTTTCTCTATTTTAATATTTTCAAATTAATATTATGGTGTTTCCTTAACTAATTATATTGGGTATTCATTGTACAACTCAATCATGTTAATGATATATGCCTATATATCTCTTTTATTGTTAATTGCTTAAAATATTAAATTCTTTTATAGTTTAAACTAAACTTCTTTATTAATAACGAATAATTTTTTTATTGAACCCTTTGATTGTTATCTAGCCATACTCATTTAAAAAAAAGAGTGGTTATGATATTTCTTGTTTATTTCTCTTAATGTATAATATTTAGTTAATGAGAAAAGCATTATGTATGATTTTTTTCCACTTCTTAAAAAGGGTTATCGCTTATTGTAAATACATATACATACATAAATTATATATATTTCTTAATGTATAATATATAGTTAATGAGAAAAGCATTATGTATGATTTTTTTCCACTTCGCTTATTATAAATACATATACATACATAAATTATATATATTGTTTGATTTTTTTTTCTAAATTGTATAGAAATGGTAGTTTTCACATCATTTATACTAGTAACTCAATTTAAGTGTTTGATAATCTTCAAAACCTTACTTGAATCGATAAATAATTCAAAATAAGTTTACATAATTAATCTCAATTATTTATATTGGTTAACCCAATTTAAATGTTTGATAATCCTCAAAACATTATTTGAATCGATAAATAATTCAAGATAAGTTTTTGACATAATTAATCTTGGGTTAATCATGCCATCCCAAGAGAAAGATAGATAAATTGACTAATCTTACTTAACTTTGTTAATCAAGATTTAATTAAATAATTCAAGATAAGTTTTTGACATAATTAATCTTGGGTTAATCATGCCATCCCAAGAGAAGATAGATAAATTGACTAATCTTACTTAACCTTGTTAATCAAGATTTAATGTCACATTTTACATTTTATTATGTTATTGTTGTCAAATAGTTTCGACACAGGTAAATTATTACTTTTATATGTCGAGTGTTACTTTGTTTAACTAAATTAATAAGTGCATAATTTTTACTCTTAAGTTGTACCATCCATTTCTCCTCATCTTGTAAATTTTATAAGTCAATATACTCCTTTTGTTTTTGATGTGAATGTTTTTTTTTAAAAGATGGTTTATTACTCTTGAATGCAAATTCTTTTGCTCATCTTGTTTGTATCGTTCACAAGATAGGAATGAAATTATAAATTGTATATCAAAGGTTGTAATGCAATTTAACAAGTCATTTATAATAAAGGATTTTTGTTTTATACATAATATTTGATGAATAATATAAAACAAAGTTATTTTAATACTCCTTGGAGTTGTGGAATTTTTTAAAAGTTTTGACGGTTAAAGTATTATCGCAACGTTAGCCATTTTACTTGGACATAGAAAAAAAAATTAATCACGTAGATTACAGATTAATGTTTCCCATGGGTATGCATTACTTATAATTATATATTAATTGAAATTTTATTTTACTATTTAGTAGTGTTACTTATTTTTGTATTGTGAAAATGTTACATAAGTTATTGTTAATTTAGTTCTTAGTCTAGAAATGAATTTTGGTTATGGGAATAGATATATCTTTATTCTTCAAAACAATTGTTAGTAATGAGATTTTAAATGGTCAAAATTTTTAAATGATCAAAATCAATGAAAAATTGTAAATTTGAGAATAAATGTATAAATAATTATGTATATTTCACATATTACTTGTTCTAACTATTGATGGTTTTTTTTTTTAAATTACCACTATTGTTCTCACTTACATTACATTGATGTTGTAACAAAAGAACTTTACACCAAATCAGAGATGACTCCACTAGGACTTAGCCTATGCTCACTACAAAACAAGCTTATTCCATCTCATGCTAAGCGAATCTTTGAAGATATGATACACGAAATCCCTTGTTTAACAACTAACAATTTATTAACTATCGGACCTAGGCTTATCAATGGCGCACAACTTACACATATGTTTCATTTCTCCTATCTTGTCATTCTTAAATGAACTTGACTTGTCCATGTACTGGAAATGCATCAAACTGTGTGAGAACTTGAGTTCCTCCATAACCCATGGTCTTGATAACCCTTGTTAGCATTGTTCGAAAGAGCCACGTATTGGTATGAAATAATGGAGTTGATAGTCCACTTTACATTAATACTCTCATATTATCCAAGCCACGATGTGATTCGTTGTTTTTCAACTCTAACGGTGAAACCATAGAGCCTTCATGCTATGGTTTCCTTGTTMCAKGGTTTCATTGCTTCTGTTTTGATCGCTTACGAACAATTATACCATTATTGSGAYGASGTAATGATTTSCCTGTACAACAAGTGCTACTGTGTTGACACTTGCTTCAAGTTAATATRTTATTATATTTTTCTTTAAAAAAATATSTTACATGTAGCTTAATGATAATGATTTTTATGCAGGTTTGTTGAGGTCTAGAGGTACTGAAATACACCAAAACAACAGCTGGTATTCTATCCGAGATTTTTTTAGGTAAACCCCTTAGCCTATCAGTTCGAGATCACACAAATATCTCAGATTATACGTTTTCTTTTATCGAAGCGATACGCTTAAGACAATGGTTCATATTGAAACTATTATAAATCTTTTACTCAAGAATCTTATTTAAACTTAACCTTATGATTGTATTGCAGCTTTACTTGGCACATAAAGAACAACGATATAACTTGTAGACTCACTTATCTGAGTTTCAAGCTCTGAGGTAAGACCCAAGAATCTTGTGTCGAGTTGAAAACTATGATAGCATATTTATATAAATATTCATAACATATCTCAACACCATGATTTTAATTTTCGGGTGCATTTCCAGTTTATGTTTTCATACATATTGGAACTACTATAAATACGAAATATTTGTGTTTATTTGAGATATAATCATTTTGTTCTTGGTTCAAACTGAATTCTATGAAAGTTAGACATACATAGAAAAAAATATAGTGCGTGCATGTAAGTCTGCTATTATTCATTGTACTTATCCGATGGAATGCTACAATTTTTTTTTTCCCTGTTGATAAGATTCCATAAAAGAAATAATGTTTTGCATGACTGGCGTGTATATTTCATTGTACTTATCCAATGGAATGCTACACTTTTTTTTTATTTTCCTGTTGATAAGATTCCATAAAAAAAAATAATGTTTTGCATGACTGGCGTGTATATACAGCAACCACTTTATCTTTCTTAAATAAGGTTTGTGAATATAAGCTCCTTTAAAGGTACTCAACATACTTCTGGTCTATTAATATATCGTTCTGGAATATAAACCAACAATAACATCCACAAAAAATATCTCTATCCTTAAAAATAATGATACAAATGATCTCTCTAATGATAGCCAGTCTTGCCATAGATATTTTCTTGCTGCAACTAGTTATCAGAAATATATAAATGCGTATCATTCATTGCTGCAACTATTTCAATAGCTCATAAATAGATAAATATTTTTTTTTTTTCTATTACAACTAATTGTAATAACTTAGATATAGATAAAGATTACTTTTTATTTACTCCAATTATTTCTAGTAACTCAACTAAATAAATACTTTCACATTTAATCCTCACTGCAAAATTGTATCATCATATTCATAAATAAAAATTAGAAAAACATTTTTAAGCCTTGTTCAATATTGAAAGAAAAAAATGAGTAGAATATCTAGTTCTTCTTAACCATAGACTAAAATAGCCAAGATTATTGGTTTCAAACTGAATTCGAAAGTTAGACATACATAGAAAAAAAAAATAGTGCGTACATGTAAGTCTGCTATTATTCATTGTACTTATCCAATGGAATGCTGCATTTTTTTTTTCTGTTGATAAGATTTCATAAAAAAAATAATGTTTTATGGTATATTAATATTCTTTTGTATAATATAAACAAACAATAACATTCACAAAAAAATATCTCTATCCTTAAAAATAATAATGCAAGTTATCTCAATCTAATGATAACCAGTCTTGCCATAGATATTTTCTTCCAGCAACTAGTTTTATTAAAATCAGAAATATATAAATGCCTATCTTTCGTTGTTGCAACTATTTCAATAGTTAATAAATAAATAAATATTACTTTTTATTTGTTATAACTAATTGTAATAACTTAGATATAGATAAAGATTACTTTTTATTTACTCCAACTATTTCTAGTAATTCAAAACTAAATAAATACTTTCACATTTAATCCCCTGTAAAATTTATCATTAGGTAATTGCATAGACATAAATAAAAGTTAGAAAAAAAGAAATGAACCAAGATTACTTTTTCATGTCACCTCCAATCCTAAATCATTATTGTATATGGATTGAAAAAATGTGTATAACCTTTTCTAGATAAATTAGAATTTGAAATGTGTATAACTTAAATCCTCATTACAAGTACTCAACAAGCTCCCGTCCTCTATACTTGTCTTTTAGTGTGTTACCAAGAAGAAAAAATGATAGCTTGCCTAGTTAGCCTTGCCTAGTTAGCCTTATCTATAATCCTAGGGAATATTCTTTTCCTAACTTTGTGTTATCTTGTTCCCTCACATCCCACATATTTGGGAGTCGGTATACACTTGTCCTCATGAAAAATATTTACTCCAATGGTTTTTATCCATTTTCACTCTCCTATGAAATAATGATTTACATTAAGATAAATATAATTAAGATACCATTTACAAAAATATTCATCATCAATGTCTATGATGATATATTTATAACATAAGGTTTCAGAAAATAAAACCTCAAAAATTAAAATATTCAAATAACATTGCATCCTTCCCCCCTTGAATTGAACATCATCCTCGGTGTTCCAAACTAAGCATTTATGCTATGAAACACACATGCATAATATTTCCCCATGGATTCCTTCATTTTCCAAGTGGCCTCATTAGAACTAAATTTCTCCCACTTTAACTTGACCGATGGCTCCATTCCATGACATAGTTTTGTTCTTGTTGAGAATGCATAGTGGTTCCACCTAGAACTCTCCATGTGGTTCCACCTAAATCACATTCCAATTAACAATATGAGTTACATCATGTACATAATTATTTAACATTGAAACATGAAATGCATTGTGTACTTTTAAATTGGATGGTAATGCAAGATATTAGGTTATTGCCCTAGTCTTGCAAACACTTCAAATGGCCCACAATATTGTGGTTACAAATTGGAACTCTTTCCCAATTTGAATGAAATTTTTATGGGTTTGACTTTTAGATAAACGTGATCTCCAACATTGAAATCTACATGAGTTCTTTTCAAGTGCAAAATTATTTTTTCTGTCTCATGTTGTTTTCTAATTCTATTTTTATTTATGAACAATTGGTTCCATTTATTTTATCATATCACGTCCTAAAAAATAATTCTGTC
Source organism: Picea glauca (assembly GCA_000966675.3). NCBI lineage: Eukaryota > Viridiplantae > Streptophyta > Pinopsida > Pinales > Pinaceae > Picea > Picea glauca. The sequence goes on along the minus strand of JZKD02S0298131.1, from coordinate 163,169 downwards.
AACTCAGTTGTCCCAACTAACAAGTGTTTGACACTTCCTACCATACATTTCTTCAAAGGGACTCATTTTTAATGATTTATGATAAGATCGTTATTATATGAAAACTCAACGTGATAAATGCATTCTTCCCACTTTGTGGGGGAATCCATCACATGCATCCACAACATATGATCTACAATTCATTTAGTCATTTCAGTTAGTGATTTCAGTCTCACTGTCAATTTGATGATGATACATGGTCCTGAAATTTAATTGAGTGTCCTAACCACTGAAAAGTGTCTTCCATAAATTTGAAGTGAACATCATATCCCTATCTGAAATGATAGTTTTGGGTAAACCATTCATTCTAAAAATTTCCATCATGAAAATATTTTATATGTTTATGGCCTTGTGAGTTGATTTCACTAGAATAAAGTGTGCATCTTTAGTGAATTTGTCTACGACTACCATTATAGAGTCGTTTTTCTTCTTAGTTGTAGGTAGTCCTCTAAAAAAATCCATACTAATCACTTTCTATTTCCATTCCAGAATGGGTATTTGCTACAACAAACCAACCAGGTCTCGGTGCTCATCTTTAACTTGACGGAACTCAAGTAACTTAGCATGTTAATTCGCTACATATCTTTTCATCCCAGGCCAAAAATATTTTTCCTTCAATTTTTTATAGCCTTTCGATAAAATAGGTGACCTCAATACGGTTTCTTATGCACTTCATCTCGTATCAAACTATATAATTTTGTATTTTTTGGAATATATATTTTTTTTTGTATTATACTAAACCTTCGTGATTGCAACTGAATTGTGATTCTTCCTCATGTGATTTACTTTTCTGAAAATTTTCCTATAATTTACATCACTTTCTATTGTTGATTTAATTCTCTTTTTCAAATCAATTTGTATGTTACTAAAAAATATTGCATTTAGTTTGTTGCTTGGTGAATTGACTATCTTATTTTCCTTCCCTTTAATATGTTTTATTTCAAAATCATATTCACTAAGGAAGGCTACACACCTCGCTTGTCTTGCATTTAAGTTCATATGATAAAAAAAATACTTAAGTTGGATATTATCAGTTTTTAACAGAAATCTACTACCCAACAAGTAGTGTTGCCACATTTCTAAAGTATGCACAATAGTAGTTAATTCTCAATCATGTGTTGCATAGTTATTTTCATGAAGTTTTAGCTTGTATGATTCATGAGCAATCACATGGTCATCTTGTAATAGTACATCTCCCAATCCTTGTAATGAAGCATCAAGACATACCAAAAATTCCTTTTGTTACTCTATTATCTTCAAGATAGGTGTTGTATCCAATAATTATTTTAGCTTGTCAAATATTTCTTGACATTTTTCATTCCATTTAAATTTGATTATGTTTTTCTACAAAGAGGTTCTTGGATAGGAAAGTTTTGAAAACCCCTATATAAACCTACAATAATACCTCTTGATTCCTAAGAATATCAGACATCGAACACATCCTTTGGCACTAGCCAATCCTGGATGGACTTGACCATTTTTGGATCCACTAAAAATCCTTCTCCTAAAATTAGATGTCCCAAATACTGTACTTTGTCCTCATAAAATTCACATTTACTAAATCATATAGTTGATGATCCCTAAGTGTTTGCAAACCCATCCTTAGATGTTCTTCGTGTTCCTCTTTGGTTTTCGAGTAAACAAATTGTCATCTATACACACTATTACAAACTTGTCTAGATATTTTCTCAAAAAATCATTCATTAAACACATGAATGTCACATGTGCATTTGTTAGACCAAGAGGTACTAGTACAAATTCATAGTGCCCATATAACAAGGATAAATCATGTGGTTTTTCACTATTTAATTCCACATACAATCAACGTTCACTTGATATTGCTTTACGCGGTTCTTCAACCATGTTACTTAGTTATAATTTTTTTTTATTAATCTTGAACCTATAAGGTTGTAGTGTTTGAACCATGCTACGATACAATTTGTAATGACACCTAAATTCAACAAAAAAAAATCAAAAATTAAGACTCCTAGATAAACATGAACCCATACTTTTATCACTTAAATATTTTTTTTATTAATAATTCTTAATCATAATTTATTATGTACTTTTATCACTTAAATATTTTTTTTATTAATAATTCTTAATCATAATTTACTATGTGTAACCTAATTGTTCTTATTGATAAATAGTCTTCGAGGTGACACAATAAGTTAAGGACCCTTGGTAATCAACTCATTTAACGATTCTGATCTCGATTCGTTAGCCATCACTCATAGAATAATTCTTTGACTACAGGTATTACAACTTCCTTCCATTATTTTATTTGTTTTTGTGGGTAACTATGATTTTATTCATTGATACCTACACAAAACAACATATTTAATTTACATGTTTTCTGTAGATACCAACAACAACAACAGAGAGACATCAACTATATGTACCTTTTGCAAATGTATTCGCTTCTTTTTCTTTGATCTTCACAAAACTATGCATATTCTAAGTAATTTTTTTTCATGTCTCTTATTATTAGTCCTTGCTCTTCAGGCTGGTAGGGACTAATAGTAATTGATTTTATCTTTTTTTATTAACCCTGCACATAAATCAATGAATTATTAGTCCTTTAACCAAAGTTCTGGTAAATCTATAAATTTTTGAAATTGCACTTTCAATTTTTATCCTAAGTTGTAAGTTGGAGGTCTTATTTGGCCTCATATCGAGGAAAGAATTAGGGTATAGAGGCAAGACTTCAGATAAATTTAGAGAGTTCAGATGAGTTGGAGGTCTTATTGAACTAATGCTAGACATCAGGTCTAGCATTAATTCATAACATTAAATGTTAGATCTTATTGAGGAATTTTTTATTAGTACCATCGTGTTCTGACTCCTGTCAAAACTCCTGATTCCTGTCAACACTCCTATCATTTGTGTCAACACTCCTATCATTTGTGGGATGGACTAAGTGTTAGACGGTTCCCTTGAAAACCTCCTTTATATGCTCCTACTTTCCCATGAAAATGAATTCACCATACTTGTGTTTCACCACCATACTTCTGTTTCACCATACCTTCTGCTTCCCGGTGAAACCAATGGCATTAAATGTGTCATCCCTAGACCTTAGCACATCATGGAGGTCATTCTTTTCCCATTAAGTCCTTTGGTTCTTGGTCGGTGCGGTGACGAGATCTCGGCTAAGCTTCCAAGGGTGAAGCTGGCAACGATGAAGAGCATGCGTGTTTTCGGACCGGGGAAAAAGGAGAGGCACAAAAAGAATCATCCCATGGAGTTCTCCTCTTTAGGAGGTGGAGCTCTGCTCCAGTCCAGTGGACTTCTCCTCTTCAGGCGACATACCTTCAACCATCGGTCCTCTTCAGGCGACGGAGCTTCAACCAGTGGTTCCACCTAGATTATGAACAAATTGAACACCTGCAATGTTTGACCTAGCAAAACCATCACAAATTATGGGATTCTGATATAGGTAACATCTTTTTCATATAGGCATTTCTATATCTATTTAATTTCTTTCAAATTATGTTTATGAGTCTCTGTCTCATACCACCATCAACAAAATTATTTGTACTTTACTAGTAAATAAGAAACGTAATAGCACATTGGTACCCAGCGTCGATCGAATCCTGTCGAGACTCGCAGTACGTGCAGAGCACAAGATGAAAGTCTCTCAGCATTCTTGGGCAAAGAGAAAAAATAATTATATTCTATCACCACATATAATAAATTTAAAATAAAAAATATATGGCTCGAACTACAAGCAGCACCAGGCTTCTAGCAAGATTTTGTCTGGAAGTGGTTGTAAAATGCAAAACATACGGCTCAAACTATAACAAGAAACACCAAGCTTCCATCAAGATTTTGTCTGGAAGTGGTTGTAAAATGCAAAACATATGGCTCAATCTACAACAAGCAGCACCAGGCTTCCAACAAGATTTTGTCCTGAAGTGGTGGTCGTAGTATTGGTATTTTACATCTAATAAATTTAAAATGAAAAATATATGGCTCAACTACAACTAATATGTAATGTTAGCCTAAACTTTGAATGAAAAATACAAACTTTAATATATTGAAATTTAAATTGTGTATATGAGAAATTCAGTTGAACTACTGTCAATTGATAATAAATCTTCCTGCAAGATTTCATTCTCACGTGCCTAAAAATAACTTCTTACATATGTAGTGATTGTTCCAGCTGAATTTACAGGAATCCATTTAATTCTCATACTCACGCTGCCGAAGAGGTATTCATTTTTGGACTGAAATCCATGGTGAGCTCGGCTATTTGGTCACTATTCAACAATCTAACGATTCCCCATAAGATTTTGAAATTGTCGTTGAAACTGGAGGATTCTACTAACCATAGAATCAGAATCATGGCAGCGAGCTCATACTAGATCCAGTATGAATGCACCTGTACTACCCCACGATGCAAAACCAATTCTGAGCATCTTTACATTAGAAGCCTACAGGATTACTTTCTGTTGGACCTATAGACACAATTGGTTGTGGAATCATGTGAATGGACTTACATGGACAAGGAATTGCAGAAATATATAATCCTAGACTAGAACGGCGCAAAATCGAAAGCATCTTCAAATGCTTCTTCTTGATTATGCTCTTCCATGGCTTCTGCAATGATGGTCAGGTTGGTGAGCTTGGGCAACATCTCTACACTTGAAGTCTAAGTACTTATGCCTCCCGTGTCATCCGGTGGTTGCCATCTTCCTACCTCAGAAGTAACTTCTCTGAATTCACAATTAAAGAGACAGGTCTTGTCTAATTCACAATTAAAGAGACAAGTCTAGTCTACCAGATTCCCATGCAAAATCGTGATATGACAGATGAAGGAAAGACTGGGAACCATCAGGACAACCGTCACTTGAGATTTCTAACTGGCAAGTTCTAGAACACTAACCAACGACCTCGTTTAATTTTCAATATGTAATGAGAACAAAATTAGGATTCAAGGTGTATTAAACCTTTTGAAATATCTAGCTAAGTTTTTCTACGTCTCTGTGTTTAACATTTTTCGCGTCTTCTTCCATGTTCGTTCATTGCTCATCCAAGTGAGTAGCACATTGCTTTTGTTGACGTGCTGGTGGGCGATTGTCTGATCTAGTTGGTTGTGGGGAAAAATGTTAAAACACTAATCATAAGTTAGTTGGTTAGTTAAGTTAACCTAATTGTTATACAGTTACATGAAAGTTGTGGTATTTTGTATTATATATGTACATCTATGTACATGATTATTAATAGAAACATTGATGAATAGAGTATGCCTTTCCTTCCATTATTTAGTTATCTTTGTTCATCATGGTTTCTTGATTGCTTCTATTATTTCAATTATATTTCTGCTTTTTTCTTCATTATGAATCTAACAGTGGTATCAGAGCAGGTCTAAGCCTCACTTCATCACTGAAGGGCCCAAGGTCCTGGAGATTTGAAAGCAGCTTCGTGTTTCTGGTCATTTCATGCACAGTGAAGAATGCAGAGAAAGAGCAGTTGTGGTTGTTTTGCCTTGCGCTTGGTTTAAGAAAGTAGGCGTTCATTCATCAAAACAAGTTTTAAAATGAGCTATGCACACTGTTCAGTGTTCGACTCCCAGAGGGCACTCATGGGTCGGTCTGTATCCTTAATTTCTTATTGCATAATGGTTTAAAGAAAGCAATAACTATGTATCGTGGCCATTCCCTTTTCTTTTTATTCCAAGCAGTGTTCTGGTCGGTTTTGTTTTAAATTCAGCTCGGAGAACATTGGACTTCTTATCAAGTTGAATGGTCCTGTTTTTTATCTCGAATGAAATGTTGAAGAAAAATGTTATCTTGTGCGATCCAATTTTCTTGATGAAAGATCCTCGAATTAACTCCCGAGCAGTCTGTGACATTGAAGGAGAACATGAGAAGACATGATAAGCTAGTTATTATGATCCACAGGTTCTGAATTTTTATGTTTTCATCACGTCTTATAGTTACTCTAAGCCAATTGTCTTCATTGTTTGTCGTAACTGCTCATTCAGGCGTTGTATGTTTTTCCAAGGTTGGAGATTTGGCGGTCTGCTTAGCTACATAGCTCATTGGCTTGGTGTTCTGCTTACATTCAACAACAAATATTAGCCATAAAGTCCAACAAATAGTATCCTTTGTCAGTAGTTGGCATGTTGTGGCTTCCTTTATCGAACCACCATCTGATGCTACAAACAATCACATGAAACATGCCCATAACAATAACTAAAAAAGATGCACAGACGAAGGCTATCACAACTCTCAAGTGTGGGAATTAAGTGGTTGGTCCTGCAACAATCATTCTTATTATTACCACCGATATAGTCATTCGGTGTGATGACAACAGACACAATGCAACCAATTCACTTCATGTTCTGACTCATCTCTAGAGAGTGGCAACAACAATCTTGTTATGCTTCAACAATGGAATTTGACGATCAAAAGGTGAAAAAAAATTGATTGGCATTGTTAATAGTTTAGAGGCATTATTTCATTAATTTAGTCATCTTCCATAAAGAACATTAAAGTTTCATAAATAATATTAAAATATTTCTTTATGGGGGTTATAGCTTTATGCAAGATCCCTTAAACTTGTGGATTTCATTAAGTTTATTTCATTAAAAAATAAATTATTTCAAGAGAAACTCAAGGAGTTATAAGGATTTATTTGCAATAGAAATTAAAGGAAGACTTTGATGTTGATTTAGGGAGTTATAAGGTTTTGTATGGAGGAGTTTTCTCCATTGATTATAATTGAAGTTATAAGGGTTTCTTTTGGTCAAGGAGTTATAAGAACTTTTGTTAAGAGCCTTTGTCAGTATGATTTTTGTAATGGAGTTATAAGGTAGTTGTAAAAAATAAAATAAAAAAATATTTGTCCTTGATCCACCCGAAATTGAATATGGGGGTTTGTCTTAGGATCTTTGTGTGTGTCTAAGTTATTGGTCTGCATAATGGCAAGAATTGAAAAACTATTTATAATATTGCACACATTAATTAACTCAACTACAAAATCTACAATTTCAATAAACAAGTATACTCTTAGTAGAGTGATTACTTGTTTACAGGTAACACGCAAGAAGATTGATATGTTCAAACATCAAAACACGTTGTTGTCTGATGAGTTAAGTTTGTTCAAAAATCAAAATAATGAAGATATTCAGTTGACTAGTGATGACAGTCATAAACATGAAGATGAGTTGAATAAAGTCGCTATGTTAGAAAAAGTTGCGGATAAATGTATTGTTCGACCATGGGAAGAATTACGATTAAACAAAATCGATATGGACTAGGATATGTACAAGATGCTAACAACCTTTTTCATTTTCCTAATTATAGCAAACTTGTTTTCTTTGTGAGTGGATCTTTTTTGAATGATGATAAGACGATAGAGCTTGAGGATATTGGTAAGGAACATGTACATGATATTGTTGATGAAGATGTTGTTACAGATATTCCAGATCATGATAATAAGTCAGATAAGGAATCCATACAGTGCAAACATTGTCACTGGTTTGGCCATGATAAGTCAAATTGTTTTGATCTTCACCCATGCAAATTTTGTGGGAAGACAAATCATCCCTTGGTATGGTGTCAAAAGTGCAAGCGGGAACAAATTCATTTTGAATGGTTAGGGAATTGGCATTGGCGTTTGGAAGCCAATTTATTGGAGCAGTCTTATCGCCAGATTTATACACAAGTACAATCATACTTGATTGGATATATTTCTACAGTTGATGGACATGAATGTTTTTCAAGATTTGATGATTTAGGGTATGATCGGGGCCCTGTTGATGTAGTCTTTTGAGTTGAAGATCGAGTCTTCAGAATCTGCAGGAAGACAATTTGATGTGTTAGATCTCTTCTTGGCCATACTTGCGAATGACGGTCAAGGGAATTGGAACCACTTGTCCCTGACAGAGGTGAAATCTAGTTGAGTCAGGTTCCAAGTTTGATTTTGAGTTAGGTTCCAAGTTTGATTTAGAGCCCGTGAATAGATGATCAAGTATGCAACCTAGTTCTTGGTATGCAGTCTTGTTCCTGAGCATATTGTTGTTGATATGGTCTGTGGTCAGCTTAAAACCACCAATTGAGCAGAAGACATGAAGTTTTGCTTGTTACAGTTTCAAGGTTCCAAGTTTGATTTTGATTTAGGTTCCAAGTTTGATTTAGAGCCTGTGAAGAGATGATCAAGTATGCAACCTAGATCTTGGTATGCAGTCTTGTTCCTGAACATATTGTTGTTGATATGGTTTGTGGTCAACTTAAAACCACCAATTGAGAAGAAGACATGAAGTTCTGCTTGTTACATTTTCAATTTTTTGAGCCTTGAGCTCTTGTTAGTTTATGGTCAACTTAAAACCATGTCCTTTAGTAGAAGACATCAACTTCTACTAGACATTCGGTTTGTGGTCATCCCGAAACCACTAGATTGGTTTGTGGTCAGCCTGAAACCACCAGATGAGTTTGTGGTCAACCTTAAACAACCAATTTAGTAGAAGACATCAACTTCTGCTATTTTTTTTCAGAGTTCAGAGAGCATCTTCAGCCATCCCTCTGAATATTCGCTTGACACATGTGATTGTCAAGTAGTGGCAGTTTTTAAGGCAAGAACGAACTTATGATTAAGGGGGATGTTAAAACACTAATCATAAGTTAATTGGTTAGTTAAGTTAACCTAACTGTTATATAGTTACATGACAATTATGGTCTTTTGTATTATATATGTACATCTATGTACATGATTATTAACAGAAGCATTGATGAATAGAGTATGTCTTTTCTACCATTATTTAGTTATCTCCGTTCGTCATGGTTTCTTGAGTTATACAGTTGCATGACAATTATAGTCTTTTGTATTATATATATACATCTATGTACATGATTATTAACAGAAGCATTGATGAATAGAGTATGTCTTTTCTGCCATTATTTAGCTATCTCCGTTCATCATGGTTTCTTGATTGCTTCTATTATTTCCATTATATTTCTGCTCTTTTCTTCATTATGAATTTAACAATTTTCTCAATGTCAATTGAAAGTTTTGAAAACACTTCAACACTATTGTCTCATGTATTCTTGGTCTAAGTGAACTCATGCTGGTTGCATGGAGAATAACCAATTAAGCATGTAAACTTCTACGAATGAAGACGTTAAGATAGAAATCTTATTAAACTAATATCAAAATAGAAATCTTATTAAACTAATAACAAAAGTTAAATATTTTAGTTTAAGGAACCCCCGTTAGAACTTCTTTCTGTTTTTATCTCCTCGAAGGTCACGGTATTTTGTTGTTTTTTCCTTCATTTTCTTTATTTCTGCGTTTCTAATGGGAAGGTTTCCTGCCCATAAAGTCAATGAACTTGGCTTATGAACTGACTCCCTTCAGCCAATTTTGTTTGTCTTGGAGAATCGCTTGAATTTTTTACGTTATTCTGTGGCACTGGCTCATAACTTGCAGCACTGTTTGGAGTGCATGCTTCTTCTTTCAAAACGGTTGAGCACAGATAAAACAATGATGATGTGTATATACTTATATGCCATAAACTGCCACAAGTAGGAAGGGGTTTTGTATTAGAGTCAAAATCTAAGCCTAAGGGCGCCAACCTTCATATGGCTGCTCTTTATATTTTATATTGAATAAAAAATATGCAGATAGAGCACTTAAAATTTAACAATTAAATATTAAAAAAACACGGGAGACAGGATAGGTCGTTGCTATAGAGACATAAAGACGGAGTTAAATCAGGATTCTTGAGAAACTAAAAACCAGAAACCAGGGTGGGGCATCAAAACAAAATCTCCAATCAAATCAAACGGCAACTACTTGATAATGACCCAATTCTATTACAACAAGTCATACAGAGCGAGCCAATCATTGCCAAAAGATCCGATAGCAAGTAGCCAGGAGGTGATTGCAAGAGCCAGTATCTTAGTTGGTAGCAGTAACCTGTTTTCATTGCCTTAATTACAAATATTAAAACTACAAATTTTCCTCCCTTATTGTCAGGGACTTGTTGCTCAGCAACTCTCCTTGTTCCAATACAAACCTACCAAGTTTAATATTCCAAATCGTGCTTCAGATGTTGCTTTCCTCCACTAGGACTTAGCCTACGTTCGTTGGAAAATGAGCTTATTCCGTCTCATGCTAAGCGAATATTTGAAGATACACGAAATCACTTGGTTAACAACTAACTTTTTCTTAACTATCAAACCTATGGCTATCAATGGTGCATATCTTACACATCTGCTTCATTTGTCCTATCTCATCATTCATAAATGAACTTGACTAATCCATGTATCGTATATGCATCAAACTGCGTGAGAACTTGAGTTCATCCATAACCCATGGTCTTGGTTACCCTCGTTGTCATTGCCCGAAAAAGCCACGTGTTGGTATGAATTAATGGAGCTAATAGTCTAGCTTACATCAATTCTCCCATACCTTAATGAGGTGTATTATCCCGGCCAGGACGCGATTCATTGTTTTTCAATTATAATGGTGAAACCATAGAGCCTTCACGCTTTGGTTTCCTTGTTCCATAGTTTCATTGTTTCGGTTTTGCCAACTTAAGAAAAATGCTACCATTATTCGATTGATGTAAAAATTTCCCTATGTAACAAGTGCAGTGTGAAAATGATTGCTTTACGTTAATATCTTATTATATTTTTCTTTTTAAAAAAATCTTATCTCTAGCTCAATAGTAACGATTTTCATGCAGGTTTTCGTAGGTCTAGAGATACTGAAATACACCAGAACAATAGCTAGTATTCTATCTGAGTTTTTGTTTGAGGTAAACCCCTTATCCTATCGTTTCCAGATCACAACAATATCTCAGGTTTTAAGTTTTCTTTTCAATGAAGCGAGTATTTTGCTCACGAATCTTATTTAACATAACCTTATGGTTGTATTACAGGTTTACTCAACACATTTTGACTTGCGTATCTGAGTTTCAAGATTTGAGGTAAGATATGATGCATGTACAGTTGCACATTTGTTTTTATTCTCTTACATCGTTGGATATATTTTTAATTGTTGGATTTTCCTCTATAAAGGGTTATTTTGTATAGCTTGAGTGAACTTAGGTTTGAGAAGCCATGCCTAACATGTGTTAGTGCTTAGAGTCACCCTCGGGGAGGATAAGCCCAACACCCATAAAAATGTTTGTGGAGGTAGATTTATAATTGGAGGTCAAATGGACAAAGCTCAACGTAAGAATGTTTAACCACGGAAAACTAGGCTACCAATGCATAAGAAAATGAGGTTCTCATTAACTTCAGTGAGTGGTTTAAGGCTAAAGGTGAGAAGGAGGAAGACTTAATCAGGAAAGTGGACAAGTCTGCCATGAGCATCCGGCCTTCAAGCAGCTTGGTGCAGAGAAACTCAAGCACAAGAGGACTCTTCAACTTAAGTATAAGATACTAAAATATATCACAACAACATTATAATCAAATCTCCATTACAATACAACTACAACATCTCGTATGGATCATCCATGCACAAACATTTCAGCATAAGACGGAACAAGACAATAAAAGAAAACATTGAAATAGATCATAGCATCATTATAATCAAACCTCCATTACAATACAACTACAACACCTAGTCTTGATCATCCATGCACGAGTGTTTCAACACAGGAGAAAACAAGATGATGAAAGAAACTGACTTCTATTAATGAGAAAGTCTCAGGTCTCATACATAGCTAGAGAACAACTCTGCTATCAAACTATTACAGATAGGGATCTCTACTCACCCATCAACCCTAACATATCCTTCAACTGATGTATTTATACCCAAAACAATGGACAATCGCTAGGAGCGTGAGCTAGCCATCCCGTCCACGACTCTTCCATTTGTGCATCCTTCTGTCAGAATGTGTGTGTATCCTTCTATCAGATGCAAGATCAGATCGGCATGGGCCAAGAAAAACCGTCCATCATGGTACCTCGGGTTGACAGTTTTGTCTCTACGGCCAGACCCTCCATGCCTTCTTTTTATGGACTGAACCGAGGTTTCAGCTACCAGTCCTTGTTCATTAATTGATTTTCCTTCGGGATCGGGATGAGGCTTGGAGATTAGGGGGTGGCCACGTGTTGCTATTGGAATCAACGCTCAATGACCATGTGATTTCGGGGTCATTGAAAAAGGTTTGGACCCTCACCTCTTTTGGGCCTGAAACTCACCACCTTCTGCCACGTAGCTCTCCAATACCATGGTTTAGAGTTCGTCCCGCTCAAGGATTTTAAAGCCCGAGCATGTTGCGACCCCAAAATGAAGCCTGTTCATTGATCTGGTTGCGATTGACGATCTGAGCGCACCTGCTATTTTATCACCTTCACTAAAGTTTATCCGCCTGTCAACTATAACGTCACAGGCGATCTCTAGTGTTGAAAATTGCCCCCACCTATTTGCCTGTATTTCAAGCCCGAAATGTACTCCTTTTGAATGTTGCGCTTGGACATTAACTGTGCAACAAAAGACTTGGTCCTCCTGTGACCTTGAGAAGTTTATGTGATAACATTTGGCTTTACAGGGGATGGCATGCTCCCTCTGAACTGCCAAGAACATGAAGTTCCAGTGCCTTAGTTGTTGGGTTGTGGAGTCGAGCTCAAATATATTTTGCTGAAGACATCAAGATGACATGTACATTAATCAACTTAAAAATAAAACAAACACACATTTTCCAGAAGGAGCTTATTTATGTAAAATCCTAAACTAAGCGATTTTTACAATGCATTAGGTGAAAAGAAACTTCCACCAGAGCCTTTCAAGTAACTTCCTAACTGAAAAATTATTTACTCTGTCACTGATCAGTAAGGGAAAATTAAACTCTAACAACAAATTAATTACATTCTTTAGATTACGTCCCAATGATGAAGGTAAGATAAAGCTTGAAGGCTTCAATACATTGCAGAAATGCAACTCCATGTACTCCCCTACAGAGTAATAAAATAGGTGATAAAACCTACTGGGTTGGTAACAGAAAGTGTTCTCTGCTTTACAGTTGTTCACATATGGTTGAATGTATGTGGCATGCACAAGTGAGTGAATCACTGATGTGAGATGTTGATCCACTTCTCTGTTATCTTCTCTGATAACATTTTCTAGTTGATGGAAAGAAATCTCCTCATGTATATCAATGAATGGCTATTTCTCTTTATCATACTACTCTTGGTAAAATCTTCAATTTCATTAGAAGGCTATCCGCTAATGCATTTTTCTTCTAAGGAAAAAAACACCTCAACATCTTTAGCACTATCTCCATAATGATCAAATAAAGGAGGATTCTCGAATGACATACCAAGAGGTATCTTTTGCCCAACATGAGAAAACTATTCTTCATTATTAAACACAGGCTTTCAATCAAGATTCAATCCACGAAGCAATATCTTATCATCACCATATGAGTCAAAAATAGGCTGCTCATATCTAGGTCTTTTAGAGACATGGTTACAAAGAGTATCAGCTTCGAGAAAAGACTCAATCTCTACACTTCCCTTATTAAGACAACAAACAAAGTTTTCATCTCATGTAGATGAACATGGAAGAGAAAGAGTTGATTCCCCATCCAAGGCATCTTCTTCATTCTCACAACATTCATAAGAATAAATTATATCTTCAACACAATATTTATACTCCTCACAACAACTATGACAAATTAACTCAGAGGAATAAAACTTTTGACAACGAATATTGAAAACTACATGAAACTCTTCGAGTGAAGAAATGCTAGAAAGCTCAAGAGAGTGATACCAAATACGAAAATTTCCTTGAAGAGAGTACATAAACAACTTCATATGTATGTATTCATGTTGGATGTCAAGTTGTTGTATCAAAGCATGAAATTATATACTCAATAGGGTTGTCATTATCACCTTCATAAAATCTTGACAACAGATCTTTCCATTCATCAATTTTAGGCACAATATGCAGATAACAAGCTATGGCTGAGAAATTGAGTGGGGAAAACCTCCCAGCCAGGATAGCCTCCATAGAGAATTAACTTGTCTCACTCCTCCACATTCACCATGGTGATTCCATTATGTAGAATATGTTGGTGAATCTAAGAATATTAGTACTGAAAGTCACCCCTAGATCCTAAACAATGACATCTCCATGGTGAATGTGCAGTCTTGAAGGTGTCTAACTTTAGTCACCATATAAATATGGAACTCTGCAATGCCGCTCTTCCTAGGGATATTTTCCATCTGGAACATCAACTGAAAATCCTTCTTAAGAAAGATTTTCTTTCATGATAATATTCTCTAGGTCAACTTTAGGTGTTTCCATAGGTAGATATGGAGTAGGACTTGTGTGTGTGCCTTTTAGATCCACAACTGAAAAAGTGGAGTCGCCAGGTGCAAGATGCAATCTTTAAGGTATTGATTTCTGATGCACCTTCAAAATCATAACTTATTTGTTGTTCAATCATGGGGAAATGTCTTCAATTCGTTCCCTAACAATGACACCAAGAATGTTAGTGCTAAGAGTAACCCTCAAATTGCAGGAGGATAAGCCCATCACTCATCAAAATGTTTATGGAGGTAGGTGTATGATTAGAGGTCAAATGGACAAAGCTTAGCGTAAGAATGTTTTAACACAAAACATTGGGCTAGCAATGCATAAGAAAATGAGGTTCTCATTAACTTCAGTCAGTGGTTTAAGGCTAAAGGTGAGAAGGAGGAAGACTTAGTGAGTAAAGTGGACAAGTCTTCCATGAGCATCCGGCCTTCAAGTAGCTTGGTGCAGATAAAATCAGGCACAAGAGAACTCTTGAACTTAAGTTTAAGAAACTGAAATATATCACAAAAACATTATAATCAAACCTCTGTTACAATACAACTACAACATCTCGTCTGTATCATCCATGCACGAGCATTTCATCATAAGAGGGAACAAGACAATGAAAGAAAATACTGAAACATATTATAATGACATTATAATCAAACCTCCATTACAATACAACTACAACACCTCGTCTAGATCATCCATGCACGAGTGTTTCAGCACAAGAGGAAACAAGATGATGAAAGAAACTGACTTCTATTAATGAAAAAGTCTCAGGTTTCATATATAACTAGAGAACAACTCTAATATCAAACGATTACAAATAGGGAGCTTTGCTCAACCATCGACCCTAACATATTCTTCAATTGATGTATTTATACCCAAAACAACGGACAACCACTAGGAGTGTGAGTTGGCCATCCCGTCCACGACTCTTCCATCTATGCATCCTTCTATCAGACTGTGTGTGTCTCCTTCTGTCAAATGCAAGTTCAGATCAATATGGTCCTGCATGCAAAACCGTCCATCATGGTACCTCGGGCTAACAGTTTTGTCTCCACGACGAGACCCTCCATGCCTTCTATTTATGGAGTGAATCAAGGTTTCAACTACGAGTCCTTGTTCATTAATTGATTTCCCCTTGGGATCGGGATGAGGTTTGATGACTAGGGGGCAACCACGTGCTACTATTGGATTCGACGCTATGTGAGCATGTGATTTTAGGGTCGTCGAAAGAAGTTTGGACCCACACCTCTTTTGGGTCCAAAACTCACCACCTTCCGCCACATAGCTTTCCCACAATACCATGGTTTAGACGTCAACCCACTCAAGGATTTTAAATCCCCAACATTTTGCGGCCCTGAAATGAAGTGTGGCCATTGATTTGGTCACAATCTGCAATCTGGGAGTGCCTGCTATTTTAGTGGCCCCGCTAAAGTTTATCCGCCTGCCAACTATAACATCCTTCAAACCGCACCTAGAGATGGCACTAAGTTAAATGGAACATGGTATCTCTACTGTTGAGAACTGCACCTGCCTGTTTTCCTTTATTTAAATCCCTAAATGGAATGCTTTTGAATGTTTCACTTGAACGTTACCTCTGCAACAAAAGAATTGGTCATCTTGTGACCTTGACAACTTTATGTGATAACAACATGTACATATCTTATTCTTCCAACCCACTAAGTATGCTCCGAGGAAGAGATACTGTGTTCGGCTATGTATCGTCTCCTCATAAGGATCAAATCTTAGAGTCAATTTATCACTCCTATGATTTAGGATAATGATGAAAGATTCATCATACAAATCTCTATACTTTTTTTTTTATAAAATGACAAACTCTTGTTTTTTATTTGATTAGCTCCATTTATGTTTATGGTTTTGTAATGAGATACCCATCCTGTGTAAAATTTTATGGTTTTAGTTTAATATATGAACAACATTAAGCGCTATTCTCCTCGACCCTAATGATAGAGAAAGGGTTCCATTTGAACATATTTTCGTTTTGTTTGATTTCTGATAACAACCAATGACCAACAACCTTATCGTTGGCTCCAAAATTCTAATATGAAGACCCTACAATCTTGTCGATTTGAAAAATATTATAACATATTTATATAAATATTCATAACATATATCAACACCATGCTTTGATTATTCCTATTATTTTCCATTTTATGGTTTCATACATATTGGAACTACTGTAAATAAGAAATATTTGTGTTTATCTCAGACATACTGATTTTGTTATTGATTCAAAATAAATTATCTCAAAGTGAGTCATACATAAAAAAAAAAAATTATATTGCGTGCATGTAAGTCTGTTATTCTTCACTCTACTTATCCAATGTAATGATGCACATTTTATTTATTGTTTATTCAGAAAATTTTATAAAAGACATAATATTATGCATGACTATGTTGTATATACTGCAACTACATTATCTTTCTTAAGCAATATTTGTGAATATAATCTCCTTTATAGGTACTCAACATACTTATGGTATATTAATATTTCTTTCTACGATATAAACCAATAATAACATTAACACAAAAATATCTAAGGGTTAAAATCATTCACACCACAACCATTTCTTAAAGTAGCTATAATCCTTAATAATAATAATACAAGTTATCTCTCTACTCATAGCGAGTCTTGCCATAGATATTTTCTTGCTACAACGAGTTCTAATAAACTCGTAAATATATAAATATCATTCGCACCACAACTATTTCTTAAAGTAGGTATAATCCTTAATAATAATAATAATACAAGTTATGTGTCTATACTCATAGCTAGTCTTGCCTTAGATATTTTCTCCATGCAACTAGTTCAAATAAACTTATAAATATATAAATACTTCTTCTTTGTTACAACTATCCCAATAACTTAGAAATAGCCACACAAATATATAAGGGTTAAAATCGTTTACACCACAACTATTTCTAAAGTAGGTATAATCCTTAATAACAATAATACAAGTTATCTCTCTCTACTCATAACGAGTCTTGCCATAGATATTTTTGTAACTAGTTCTAATAAACTCATAAATATATAAATATTTACTTTTCTTTGTTGCAACTATCTCAATAACTCAAAAATAACCAAAGTTTAATTTTTTTTGGGTGCAACTAATTCTAATAACTTAGAGATAGATAAATATTAATTTTTTTATTACTGCAACTATTTATATTTATAGTAACTCATAACTAAATAAATATTTTCACATTTAATCCCCATTGCAAACATTTATCATTCTATAATAGCATAGACATAAATATAAGTTATAAAAACATTTGTGTGTCTGTTTCAAGATTCAAGGAACAAATTGAGTCGCAAATCTAGTTCCTCCCATCCCACAAGAAGATTACCTTTTCCTGTCATCTCCAAGCCTAAATTATCATTCCATAGGACTGAAAATGTGTATAACCTTTTGTATATAAATCATAGTTTGATTCTTTCTTAGAACCATCAAACTCAAATCCTCATCATAAATACTCAAGAACATCTTATCTCCTATATACTTGTCTTTTCTTGTGTTAGAAAGAAGAAAAAATGTTGTATTGCCTAGGTATTTTCTCCAAGTTAGCCTCATCCCTAACCCTAGGGAATCTTCTTGGCCTAATTTTATGCTATCTTATTCCCTTAGATCCCACATATTTGGGAGTATGTTTACACTTGTCCTCATGAAAAATATTTACTTTGGTGGTTTTTATCCCCTTTCACTCTCCCATGGAATAATGATTTACTCTTTATAACTTGATTCTCTAATCAATTTGTTTCTAACAAAATAAAACAAATTAAAATAATATTTACATAAATATTTATCACCGTCAATGTTTATGATGGTATAGTTCTAACATTAGTTTTCACAACATAAAACCTCTAAAATTAACATATTCAAATGTTTATAAATTGAAGATTGAGAAGGATTACTCAATGGTTTCGTTCCATTCTACCAACACAACTAATAGGAGTGAATGGTTCTTGGAGAATTGTCCATATTATCATATGATAGAAGAACAATATCTATTTAG
>JZKD02S0298131.1:124523-144820 GCA_000966675.3 Picea glauca | reverse complement strand
GGGAGTATGTTTACACTTGTCCTCATGAAAAATATTTACTTTGGTGGTTTTTATCCCCTTTCACTCTCCCATGGAATAATGATTTACTCTTTATAACTTGATTCTCTAATCAATTTGTTTCTAACAAAATAAAACAAATTAAAATAATATTTACATAAATATTTATCACCGTCAATGTTTATGATGGTATAGTTCTAACATTAGTTTTCACAACATAAAACCTCTAAAATTAACATATTCAAATGTTTATAAATTGAAGATTGAGAAGGATTACTCAATGGTTTCGTTCCATTCTACCAACACAACTAATAGGAGTGAATGGTTCTTGGAGAATTGTCCATATTATCATATGATAGAAGAACAATATCTATTTAGAAATGTTACAACGAGGGACTCATATATTCATGTGCAACTTCTTGATGATGCCAAGTATGCAGTGAAGGGAGAGGGAACAATTAGATACCATCTCGAGTCAGGAGGTTCGTAGGATGACCATGATGTACTTTATATACTAGGTTTGAAGAAGAATTGTCTCAATATTAACTTTGGAGGGCATACGTTTTGTTGTTACTTTCAAAGAGGGGACATACTAAAATGTCCATAGAAATCTAGCCCGAACAAAAAAACGATTGTTGGGGTTAGAGAGGGAACCTTATATAAGTTGTAGGTGAATCTTGTTCAGGATTTGCTACAGGATAGTGTCATCCTATGTGACATGTGGGATAGGAGGTTGGGACACCTACACTCTAAGGAATTTCCAATTATGAGGGAGATTTTATAGGTATTCCATAGTTCATTATTAAGTAGTAAGGAGTGTGTGGAGGGTGTGCACTTGGAAATAATTCCAAGGTTGTTTTTCCTGGAAGTGAGAGTAGGTCCAAGGGGATATTGGATCTTATCTATTCATATGTGAGTGGGTTCATGTGAGTAGCATTAGTATAGGGATTGTCATACTCTGTGACATTTATTGATGACTTTTATAAGAAATCATGGATCTTATTTATTAAGACTAACGACGAGGTCTTCATTCATTTTTAGGAGTTTAAAGCTCACGTGGAGAACTAGAGAGGGAAGAATATTAAGGTATTTAGGTAAGATAATGGAAGATATTACACCTTGAATGAATTCAAGGATTTATGCTCATCACAAGTACTAAAGAACTTCTTATCTCCTATTTATGAAATGATCAAGAGGGAGCTTACATTCTCATACAACCCTCAACAAAATGGGGTTTTAGAGAGAAATAATAGGTCCATCATTGATTTTTCTAGGGATATGATACAAGACTAGGAGTTTCCTATCGTTCTTTGGGTAGAGTGATGTAACATGACAATATATGTGAAGAAAAAGAATCCTCACAGGATATTTGGGGTGAGGAATCCATGGGAGAAATTCTTAGGAGTGAATCGAGAGATTGGTCATTTGAGGATCTTTGATTTTCCAGTCTACATCCATATTCTTGTGTAGAAAAGGAAAAATATGGATGCTTCAAGATAGAAGGGTATATTTTTGGGGTACACTGAGACCTCAAATGATTACAAGATATTCATTTCAGTGTAGAGGAAGACAATTTTGAGAATATATTTGAAGTTCAAGGACAACTTGGTGTTTAGGAGATCTTAAGAGTCATCAATAGTGATAGAGGACAAGGACTAGCAAACTTTGAAGGATGAGCTACATTCATCATTTTGGACTTTAGGCGGGGAGGAGGACATATCCCCTTCCAATCCTGTCAGGAGACCCAGGTGGATATTATAGACATTTAAGGATGTAGGTGAGGCTCCTAGGAATGTGATCAAAGAGTGTATGCCTTTGACTACGTTTTCGAACTATATGGTGCTTATGGGTAACACAATTGATGTTGAGCCTTATATTTTTTAGGAAGAAACAAGAAGTAATAGATCAGTAGGTATCCCGAGATGCCATGGTAGAGGATTACACCTCTATTACGAGGAGTGATGTTTGGGACATAGTGTCAATACCAGAGGGGAAGTCAATTGTGAGTTCCAGGTGGCTTTACAAAATCAAGCATGTTTCATATTGTATCATCGATAATTTGAAGTCGAATTTTGTGGAGAGAGGGTTTTCCCAGAAACAAGGAGTGGAATACAAGAATGTTTTTTTTTGCAGTCACCAAGTATGCTTCTACTCGAGATGTTTTTTTATTTCTTCATTTATGAGGTGGAGGATACAACATATGGATGTGAAAAAAACTATCCATAATGGGATCACTGAGGAGGATGTATTCATAGAACAACCTTAGGAATTTGAGGTACATGGGAGGAAGTATCATGTGTGTAGGATTAAGAAATCTTTTTACAAACTCAAACAAGCACATAGGTCATGGTATTATAGGATTGACAGATACTTGGAGAGTATCATATTTACCAAGAGTGATTGAGATCCTACCATGTACTTTATACTTGTTGAAGAGGATCCACTCATCGTAGGGTGCAAACCATATTTGGCCAGCGAGTTCAATATGAAGGACATTGGCTCTTTGCATTATTTATTTGCATTAGAGGTATGGAAGGTACCAAGAGATATATTCATTGGAAAAGGGAAGTATGCAATAGAGATATTGAGGAGAATCAAGATGGAGGATTGTAGACTGATGGACACACCTATGGCTACCAATCTGAATAATATAGTCACTTCACATTCAGAGTTGGTGGATCCCAGGATATACAAGAGGCTAATATGGTCTTTGTATTTGGTCAACACCATGTTAGATATTTTTTTTATTTCTAACACCTTCAGTTACGTCATGGTGGAGTTGAGGCAGGTGTATTGGAAAGAAGAGAAACATGTGCTCAGGTACATGAGAGGTACATTTTAGTATGGATTGAGGTATCTTGGAGGAGATGGATTGGATTTGAAGGGATACTCAAATTCAAATTGGGGAGGGAGTGTAGTAGAAAAAATGAGCACCTCAGGGTGTAATGCAGGAGCATTGCCATAAAAAATTAAAGAGGCCAAGCAGAGGACAACTCCATAAATTTTAAAACTATTTTTGAATTCCGAGGAGAGTGCATCATTTGATGTTTTGGAGACCTTGTAATTAAGGTTGTTTAATATTTTGAGGCTGGAATTATTCTAAGAAATCTAGGAGACTGTATTTCTCTTTAATGAAAGATAAGATTGTATAGATTTTGAGTATCAAGTCGTATCTGAATGTAATGTCCACTTATTGTAATATGTCTTAGTAGATAGTTGTTTTAACTTGTGATAGGATAGAACTAAGGTAGTCGGAAAGAAGGCTCGAGAAGCCTCTTTGTGTATAAATATATGTAACCGATGCTCAAATAAGATTGTTGAATATTATTGTTATCAATTCTAGTCATTACAGAGAGCTGCAAAGAGTTGTATGAGTCCATGTACATATTTTACCAAATGAATACAAGCAGAGAGGTTTGATTCCAAATGTATGGTGTTCTCTATTTCTGAGTTTATTGAGTACAAGTGATATTTATTTCTTCTTATTTTGTTTTATGCGCCTGAGTGTGATTTTCACGGTTATATGTGTGAATTGTTAATGTTGCTATAAGTTTCAATTGTTTCTCTTCTGAGAGTTCTGGTGCAAGGAGTGAACAATTCCCACAAGGAGTGCGAAGGTCGAGTCAATATTGACATAGAAGCTCAGAAGAGGTAGCATGAAACTTTGCAGAGAAAGTGCAAGGAGTGTATAGTCGCTCAGTGGAGAGAAAAATCAGGAGAAGACCCACACAAGGAGTGCGTCGGGCCAACACTTAGTCTAAGTGCTGAAGAATTCACCGAGGGGACAAGCGCAAGGAGTGCATGAATAGATTTTTATAAAAATCTCTAAGTCCCAAAATATTATAGAAGTTCAAAGGACACAATGAGTGAAAAAGAGGTCTGAGATAACTCAAAGATCAAATCTTAGGAAGGATAGCTGTCAAAATTCTTAAGGAGGAGAAGATTACTTGTTTTAAGGGTTGAACATACGAGATTAATTTAGGAAGATATAGGATATATCATCACCCTTAGATCTAGAGAAATTGAACAAGGGTTAACTTTCAATTCCTTTGAATTTCACACATTTAAAATATTTGGAGCATGGAGAAATTGTTATCCCCAAAGACCCGAAGGGAAGAGCTAATCACAGTCATCCATCTACCAAGGGAACACATCAACAAATCATTACATCTGGAAGACCAAGAGTCTAGGAGAATAGAGGGAAGAAGATTTCTATCTCTCCATAGTCTTCAAGTCCAGAGTTGATATGAACCGTTGATAAGAGGAGGACCCATGGTAGTAGATGCAGAGGTACGAAGAGCTAGCACTCCAGGGAAAATGAGTGGAATATTTCTCGAAGAAAGGATTGTCGAAGTCCTGAACCATGGGATTTATCTTGGTCGTCGATCATGAGGGGGCCACATGGAGGAAGGAGAGTTCCTTCGACATTTCAACATTCAGGAGGAACAAGCGATCATGATGAGTGAATGCTCGATCATGTATACATAACTTTCGAGACATAATTTTGGTACATTCTATGGATATTCTCACTAAACCACAAGGTATGTGTTTTTATTTGGAATGTATCCATATATTTTTCCTTGCATTCCAAGATTGCATTATTAATCATCACATTTGTTGGAATTATGCCTTAGGTTTATTATTGTTAGGTTACAACATTAACCTTCATTATTTCACATTCTAACTTGTGTGGAAGTGAGTACCCTTCAATGGATTCCCTAGTCAACATTGATACTTTTCTATTTCACACCTGTTTTTTTGTTTATTAATGGCCTCAAGAACCTATATTTAGCCCCACCATGAATTAAAAGGTGATACTTCATTATTCTCACTTAATCATTTTTTGGGCCATGTCCTAAACGATTTCTCATTATTTTATTTCTTTGTGGTTGCATGTTCTTATAGACCACTTGCATCTTGGTGCATAATTTTATGCTATCGTTCTCTTCATCATACTTATTTCCATTGTAGACACTCTCAACAATTTTTTATTTGCATCCATTTGCCTCATTTTGTGACCATTTGTCCCTAGATAAAATAGTAATAATCAGTAGACATCACATTCCTAACACTTTTTTTTTAATTGTTTTGCATAGATCTATTTAATTTTCTTGGAATGTTGTTTCATGCAATTAATCCACTCATTTTAGAAAACTACATAAAAACTTTTATCTCTTTTTTGCACTCATAAAACATGAAAATTACAAAAAAAAAATCATAAAGAGAAGAAGAGGGGAGAAAGATTCTCGATATTTATTTAGTTTTAGTGGAAGCTATCAATTATTGTTTCCCTTGAACATGACACCTATTTATGTCTTTGTGTTATATATGGGATTTAGATTTCGTTAGAAGTTGTACCATGATTATGAGTTATCTACTCCTCAACATGGTTACTCTGTTAGTCATTATGAAGAGTCATTCAATGCCTCGTGCATTATTGCGCTATGTCGTTCATACTTTTAATATATTGTTGTCTAATCCCTCATTGTGTTGTGAAATATGTTCAAGGGAAGTTGATCCTGAATTGGCCATTCTGTAGAACTGTTAGCCTTTCATGCATGATTTATATTTCCAAGTGGTCTCTCTCTTCACAAAAATCCCTATAATATTGAACTTATTTAGAGATTATCAATATTATCATATACATCAAGGATAATCACCTGAATTTCATTGATTTCCCCCTTTAAAATAGATATTTAATGAAATTATACTAACATCTAACATTATCGATAGTATATATTCAAAATGTAACACATCTATAAGGGGACGAAAATTTGTGAGTAGGGGTTCCACTTCCCCATATTCCCTCAATATGGAATGGACTTAATGATCTTGATTTAATTTTTTTTCATAACCGTTTACAGTTATCATGATTGACAAGTGATTCCATTGATTATGAGGCAACTTGTTGAGCTATTCCTACCCTTAAAAATTCCCACCAAGGAAGGTAGACCTAGTGAATCTATTTTGTTATGTGTTTATGTACAAGTGTTTTGGCTTAAGCCATCCCATTTTTTAGTTTTTATATTTTACTTTTTTCTAGAGACTATAGGGATTGTATGTATTAAAATGATTTACTTTTTATTTTTTTAATAGTTAAATAAAACTTCAATGATAGTATAAATTCAGTGGGCCTAATGGTTAAGAACATGTTTTTCCTCCTTGGAGATCATATCTAAACCTCTCTAGACTTTAGAAATTGTAATTTGTTTTTCTTAAATAAAATTCATTAAAGGATAAAACAAATTAAGATAGGGCAAGGAGGTGATTAGTATAAAAAAGAAAATTAACATTGATAAAATACGATCAAAGTATCACTAACTCTACAAATGAAATAGGACATTGGAAATTAACATGGGTGACAGTGAAAAGGTCGGTGGAGGTGGCTCGATGGTAAAGTCGTTCTTGCAATGAAGGTCAGGTATTGTGCTCAAACCCAAGCAAGGATGTGGTCTAGTCGTGGAAAACTTAACTAGGCCAAGACCGCTTACCTTTAAGGTCGACCGAGGTGGTTTGATGGTAAATTTGTTCTTGCAATGAAGGTCAAGTCTTCTTCTCAAACCCAAGAAAGGACGTGCTCTAGTCGCGGAAAGCTTAATTGCGCCAAGCCCGCTTACCTTCTCTCAGATGGGGTGTTATTGTTGCTTAGGTGTCAAATGGAACGGATAGGTGACGACCAACATGGCATCAACCATGTGACAGGCGCGTGCCCTCCCCTCCCTCAACCGCCATGCATTTAACACAGCTCCACTATAACCAGGTTGCCATTACACCTAGTGCACCGTGCTCTGGCTACCCGTCCCCTCGATGGATCAATATTTACTCTTCTCATATGTGTCCTCCTCCACCAATGTTATTTGCACCATGAACCTCACTAGGTGCACTCACAGCTTTATTCATTCTTGTCCGAGTCCTCCAGCATTATGCACTCCCCCCTGCTGCTCCTTGGATTCATCAACTTTCTTACTGTGATTGATTTCCCTCACTACGCCTTAGTCATGTCAAGACAAATAGGGAAATCCAAACGTTGCTCGGCTTGGCAACCCAGTCGACCATGCTTAGCACTCTGTCCCCCGCCTACACCCTCTCACAGTTCATCACCCTCCTCGCCATCCTCCTCGACGCAATTGGGCCATAGCCCCGACGATCTTTCACCCCTCTCCTCACCCTATGCATGCAGGATCGAACGATTTGATCTCTTCGGAAACTCTCTGGGTTTCAACCCAGGGCAAATCTAAGACTTGGCCTCCTCCTCGCAGTGAGCTCTAATCGTTCCTCCCAATTTTCCTACAAATTCACCAGTTCATTTTCCCCCATCCCAGCCTCACTATGCCCAAACTCAGAGTGAAGGCATCGGCGCCCGCCATGGACGTCAACAAGAGTCGTCTCACTTCTATGCAGACTGTGCATCCTACTCAAACTTACAAGAAGGCCTTGCAATTCTGCAATGCATGGTCTTAGAATTACGACACGATTTGGATGACCTGCGATTTTGGTTGGAGATCTTGGACGGGAAGGGAACACAATTCCTGCAAATGCTCTCATCATTACAGGGAGTGTTCCACCCCTCATATGGAGAACAAAATGCATCAGAGAATGAACAGACGATTCTAGCACTAGGTGCGCATGGGATTTTGTAGGAGGATGAAACATCAATTGTGGATCCAACACTCAATGCCGCCTCCCTGAACGCGTGGCCACATTACAATCCTACAACCTGAACTGCACAGGTGCCTCTCTGCATGGTCAGTTGGGTGTTTAGCTTCTATTTTTCCACATGTAGCTTATAGTTATATTTTGTCTACTTTAACTTATGTCAGTCTTAGCCAAAATGTTAAAACGGTTTTCCCCATGGGGCGATGTAATTTTTGCGGTTTGACGTTGTACTATGAATGGTAGCTTAAGGCTTTTGTTCTTGACTTATTAGGTTGGCTGAATTGGTTTTCCCTTGGGGCAATTCAATAATTACAGCCAGGGTTAAACTGTTGATGTTGTAATTTTTTATTTTGGAAGCATTTTTACAGAATCTTACTTACAAAAAAAAACATTGGTGACGGTGAACAAGAATTTACTTTAAAGTGACTTGACTACACCCACATTAAATCATAATTTCCAAATATTTGTTACTATACCAACCAACCTTACCTTTTCATTCATAAAAATTATGGTGATTTAAGAAAGTTTCTCTTAAACGATTTTAACATGAAATAAAATTCTAAATCAAATCAAGTAAATCATTACCTTTCAGAAAGGTTCAATAAACATAATTTAAAATCTATAAATATTAACATTCTTCATCATCTTATTCTAATAATTCATTTTTATAATAATATTTAATTATTAATTTTTTTTCTTTTTTTCGATCATTATTTTTAACAATCATTAATTAATATATTTAAACCATCACATAATTTATTTATTTTTTAACACATTAAAATGTAATTAAGAATTAATATAACTTTTGGAGATGAAAGAAGGAAATCGTGATTAATTTGAATTACCATGAAAGACCATCAATAACTTATAATTATTTATTTATATTTTTAATTAATTTGTTTAATTTGTATATCTATTAAATTGTAAAAATATATAAAAATGATAATATGTATAAAAATAACACAAATTTAAATACTTAAATCCTCTAGAACGATGAAGTAAAACTTTTTAATATATATAAAAATAACACAAATTTAAATACTTAAATCCTCTTGAATGATGAAGTAAAACTTATTTTGCATGGCTAAGATTTTGTCTCCCTTCAAGAACCTTTAATAAGTTATTTAAAGTAGTGTGTTTTTTTTCATTGTATAAAAATTATAGTGAATAGTATATCCTTGTCTCTTGTCCTCTATTCTTTTTGGCATATACATTGATAAGTTAGAAGAATGTTTGGAAAAAGTAGGTTGTGTCGGCCCTACTCTCACTCGTATAGTCATCAATCTTCTTCTTTGTGCTGATAATATTGTTCTTATGGAAAGGAGTCCCCATGATCTTAAAAATTGACTAAGAATCCTCAAGGACTTTTGCTCCAATATGGGTATCACTATTAATACTTATAAGACTAAGGTCATGATTGTTAAATCCAATAAGATCCCTTATGATATCTTTGTATATGAGAACAACAACTTGGAGGAAGTGACTTCATACAAATATCTTGGAATTGATATTCACCACAAACTCAATTGGAATTATAGCATTGAGAAAATGATTATTTGGGGATGGAAAGCTTATTATGGGATTGAAAACAATTGTAAATCAGCTGATCTTTGGAGTTGGGATAAGAAGAAACTCCTCTTTGAGACTCTTGTTACACCTTTTATTATTTATGGATGTGAAGTCTAGGGTTGTAGTATCTCTCGTGAATACTGGAGAAAGATAGAGGAAATACAAAAGAATTTTATAACCTATAATCTCAAAATTAAAGGAAATACGCCCTATCCCATCCTCCTCGTAGAAACAAGCCTCTCCCCCATTGAGAGGATGGGTATGACTAGATACCTAATGTATAAGAACAAGTTAAACAACATGGAAAACAAGAGGCTACCCAAAAGTGCTTCAAAATTAAGTCATAACCAACATCGACTCAAGCGAGGATGACATAAAGACACCCGGTCTTGGCTAAACTATTGGGAAATCCTGGAAGAAACCATTTTGCAGAATAAAGATACTATTAAAAAAAATGTCAAATCAAAATTTAAAGAAAAAATGTGGTGTGATAAAGAGTTAGAGGAAAAAAGAAAATTAAGGTATTATAAAGATGTAATCGACCCTAATCTAGAAGATCAAAATTATCTATTTGTTTTGCCAAGTGTAAAGAAAAAAATAAATATTGCTAAGATAAGAACAAATTCTCATGGGCTCCATAGTGAAACTGGGCATTGGTCAATTCCTAAAACACCATGGGATGAAAAAGTTTGTCACCTTTGTGACACTAAAAAGGTTGAAGATGAAAATAACTTTCTCTTAGATTGTCCAGCCTATACCCATATTAGATCTCATTTTCAAAATATTGATCACACTACCAACCTTCCTAACCTCTTAACTCAACAAAAGTATGGTGATCTTGGAAAGCTTCTCTTAATGTTTTTCAAGCATAGAAACAAAATTCTAAAGAATCACAAATAATCACTTACCATCTTAAGGTCCGATAGACCAATTAGATCTTAGTAGACATTAATTATCATCATCATCATCATTATCATCATAAATTAATTGGTAATAATTCTTATAAGCTTTCACCATCCTCTTTGTAGCAAGAACAAATTTAAAATAAAACAGTTTATTTGGTCAGACAATACTTAATGATATATTTAGAATCTTTGAATACACCAAAACGCCACAAAAATCCATTTTATTGTGTATCATCCTCGATTCCTTAATAATTGGCTCCACTTTGCGATACATCAATGAATAAAAATGGTTCTGGTTATAAATGTAATCTGACAAAATCGTTGATTAGGCGACATTCTATTTTAACTGATTCTAACTGATTCTATTTTAACTGATTCTAGGCGACATTATGAAAATGTTAACATAATGGTTCGTGTTATAAATGTAATATCACAAAATATTTGATTAGGCGTTTGTCATTCTATTTTAACTGATTCTCACATTGGGGTGAGGTCTTTAAACAACATCAACTTTAAATAAGTTTTTTGAAATTTATGTCATGAATACTTTAGAGATAAATAAAGAAGCAATTTAAAAAAATTGTAAGAATTTTTTTTTTGAAATTTATGTCATGAATACTTTAGAGATAAATAAAGAAGCAATTTAAAAAAATTGTAAGAAAAAAATAGGGAGCCACGGATGAAGTAATAAAAATATTTTTTTATTTATTTGAGGAAAAATTAAAAACATAATAAATATAATTTTTTAATTTTTTAATTTTAATTTTTTTTTATCAATTTACAAAAATATTAAAAATAAATAAAAGAATAAATACAATTAGTCTTGAACATATTTTTATGAAATTCAATTGCATAAAACCTATGCATCATGGGGTTTGAAATGAAAACTGCTTTCAATGATTAAAACCTAAATCACATATCATATTACAAACCCTAAAACCTAAATCACATATCATATTACAAACCCTACACACTTTAACAACTGTTACCCATTATTGTCATCCAAAATAATTTGGAAAAGATAAATTATTTTCATAAGTAAGAAAGTTAATGATTGAAATTTCAAGATTTGTTATTATTATATTAATTAATTTAATATTTTTTATTTAATCATTTTTTTAATAAGTAAATGACCAAAAATATTCATATGTTGTCCACAAAAAAATCACATCTTTTATTAAAAAATTATTAATTCTGACCATTTCCATAAATGCACTAAATTAAATGTATTATATATATTTAAACCATTTGTTGAGTTCATATTATATGGATTTAAACCATTTGTTATGTAACTGACAGTAGATATAGCGATGACCGCTGGTTTACCTTGTTTCCAATTCCGAGGGTATTAATGATCAACATAGAAGAGAAAATAAGTCTACATTCAAATCATTATTAATTTATTTTTTATCCAATGCTCATTACATTACAATAATTTTGATAACCAAAACAAAAAGGGTTCATTGCATAGCTACGTCTCCTTTGAACCTTTAAAATATATTCGCCACTATTCATTCGATATTGAAATACATAGTCCCTTTATGTATACACGAAAACCAAATACAGACGAATTCGAGCCTTTTCAAACAACCACCTGGAGATCATTCGCCACTATTCATTCCATATTGAAATACACAGTCACGTAACTTTCTGTATACAGCAAAAACAAATACAAACGATTCGTGCTTTTTCAAGCAACAACCCGGAGTTCATTCATAATATGAAATAACCCAAAGAACGCCATCGAAAAGCACATTTATTTAGCGACTAGCATCGTCAACGTACACCTACATTGAAGAGCGACAGCAAGACCAAATATTAACGGAAAGGAAAGAGAGCTAACAGGATATGAAAGGACGGGATATAGATGTAGGTATCAGGGATTCAGTATGGTGTCTGCCCGATTACATTTCCAGGCGGGTCGTAGTTGCAAATAACAAAATYCCCACCGTTGTTACATTGAGCTTGAGCGCACCCGAGCCTCTTGGAATCTCTCCACACCACTTGAGTATAGTGCCCGCACACTTGACCTTCGGCGCAGGAATTAGAAGAGTAATCGTAATATTGTTTTTCGTTTACCCAAGCCATCACGGCGCCTCCCACGGGATCTGCTTCTCCCGTCTCTTCGAAAAGGTTTTCTCCGTATTGACCACCAGAGTGCTGCATAGCGCAGTCTCCCATGCGTTGATTTGCATAATCCTGAGCGTAAGCCGCGACGGTGTCGTCCCACACGAGAGCGTCCACACTCACTTGGGCTCTCGCATCATTGTGAGGAGACAGGAATTGCTGCTGCAAATCTTGGCCTTGCCCAACCAAGAAGAACCATGCCAATTGCAGGAAAAAAACGTACTTCGATAACATCATTGTGACAACCATAACTCAAACCCTAAGACAAATACAGAAAGAAGTTCACTCCTTGCCTAAGAAATTGACTCTGAAAATACTGTAAGCTAACTCGTATTTATAGAGAAACACAGCAATTCGCAGACATCTATTGCGCTACTTCCTTCTTGCAATGTCTACATCATGGTGGGACCCTGAAAATGTAGGGAATATGTTTCAGACCGCATTTACCGTGCTAATTTCTAAGTCCTCATTACGACTGGCCTGACTTGCAATAATCTCATTATATTTCAACTGCTGATAAAATGTTGCGCGGCATGCTGTGACCTGCGTTCACAATGCTGTCGGCTTCAGACAATTGTATTTCTCCATAACTTCCGAGATAATGCGGAAAACGCCGATCCCTGCACATGGTAGGAAAAGATAAATTTCCAAAGTCGTACGACACACAGCAAACTTTATTGCGAAGAGATCGCGAGAAGTTGACGGCAACACAACTTTCTCAATGTCTTCCCAGATAATACGGAAGACGTATGAAAGACGGTAGTTAAAAAACGCAACCTTTATGGCGAGAAGATCATGGTAACCCTAATTTTCCGTTGGCATGACCTTGACCACATAAACAATAAACTAGTCTAATGAAGAGGAATGAATGATAGCCAAAAGAAAATATCATTTGTTTAACGGACAAATATTCGAAAATCCTTCCAGTAATATATGATACGGACAACAGTGAAACGAAAATATAAGTTGGAGAATTTATTTGTTAATGTCACAAATCAAGTGTGGGTGCCCTCTTTTGACTAGATCGAGAAAATGTGGCAATTCTAAGCCTCAATTTTCTACCCACAATATTGATCGTTCACACATTATTGTAGGCAAGAAATCTCCAATAATCACTTGGATAAAGCTATAATGCAAATTGCATCAACTAATACAAAGATCAATCTAAACCTGCCTTTTATATGCCTTGTTGTTTTCCTTGTGTGCTTCTTGTCTCTAGTTTAAGCCTGTTCTCGGAATGGCTATGCCTCGGCACAATGTTACTAGGGGGAAGGATTTCTTCTTGTTTTAATGGCTTGAGGGATTGGTGGCTTGACACTTATTGAGATTTTGTGTAATTGTGTTTTGTGTGGATGTGCACTACATTTGTGGGCTTGAGAGATTGGTGGTTTGAAGTTGGTTGAGGTTGGTTTCATTGTGTTTTTTTGTGGCTTCAAGTGTTTTGATTTGAAGGTAGGTGATCAACTTTTTAATTCACCTTTTACTGAACATATTTTAGGCTTCACAACTTGATGTTTGATAATCACTTTTCACCATTTGAGTTGTAAGGTATTAACTGAGTGAACCTATGGCATGGTACATGTGTTCATGAGATATTAAAGAATACTCATAATTTTAATAGATATCAACAAATATCTCCCCAAATATTTTCTTTAATCTCCCTTCCAATAAATCTTTCAAATAAAAAAAACCATATTTTTACTAGATACCGCATTTTATACCTCCATACCCACTGTCCCCTTGCTCCCCCCAACCCCCAATAGATATAATATGTTTACTTTATTCTTCACATTTTTAAAGCCATGTTTATGAAAGAATGTGATAAGATATTGGTCAACAAGGTGAAGCCCCCATGATTTGAGTAAGCTACAATTTATGAATGCTTCCCTTGAGTTCTTTCCCCCTTGGAATTTTTCTGTGGGATGTGACAAACAACAATGAAAGCCTCCCAATGGTATTCCTACATGTAATATCATGTAGAGATGGGATCTCTCTCTCTCATCTTATATCTGCATTTCATTTATAATTGAAAAGAGTTTCTCCCTATCTATGCCTATAGACTCATGCCTCGTCATTTATGTTGGGACATGTGTGTCATAGACCTTGTAGTCCTATAGTGGAGCACGTAATAGTTATTGAGTAGTAGAATAAATGTTTTATGGTTATTTTATGGCTATTTATTGATTTCTAGGGTTAGAGGAAAACAAAATACTTATGATATTGTTGAGTACTCTCATTAAGAACATAGAGAGTTTGTAATATATTGTAACCATTTTGTTTCTCAATAATATATTGACCATGCTTTAGAGTGTGGAGATTTTCTCCCATAAGGGCTTTCCCTAGGAAATCTTTATGTAATGATTATATGTTTCTATGTTGTTTATTCTACGAACTTTCTTTTATTTAATTATTACATATTCCTCTCTCATTGTTTAGTGTAGGAAACATATGCCACATCTTTTTTTCCTTTCATTTGGTATCAAGGCTTTATCACCTTGGATCCAAAGTGTTTGGGAAAAAGGTTTTTTTATCTAATATTTATTTGAGTGGGAGCTTATGTAGAATGAAATATTGTTGTAGGAAAATGACAAACACTTTTATATTAGAAAAGGAGAAGTTAAATGGAACTAACTTTAATTTGTGGAAGCTCAAGATGGTGGATCTTCTCATAAGTAAAGATCTGCAGGTTGCAATATATGGAACCAAACTACCTACTTGTATGAAGCAAGAAGAGTGGATGATGTTGGAGAGAAAGGAAACATACCTTATTAGACTTTGTTTCATTGATTTAGTATTGTTAAACGTTTTTGAAGAAAAAAATGGAACAACTCTCTCGAAGAAGTTGAGGGATTTGTATCAAGATAAATCCTTAGTTAATAAAAATTTCTATGGAAAAACAAGTTTACCTTGATAATGAGAAATCGTGATTCTATAGTTGAGAACCTAATGCATTTAATACTATTGTGACCTAGTTGATCTTATATGAACTGAATATGGATGAGGGGAACTGAAGTATCACCCTTTTTGTGTTATTTTCCAAAATCACAGGATAATCTGGTAATGACTATTAGAATCGTTGTAAACAGATTGGTTATTGATGAGTTCATGGTTAATTTATTGCTAGATGAAGGGAGATGGAAAGATTCTAAATCCACCAATGAGGCCTTGGTTGTTCATGGAAGATCAAAAGAGAAAGACAAGAAGAGGGAAAAGGGAAGATTCAAATCCCATGGGAGACATAAGTCTCCTAGAATGTCCAAGGAAAAATATTGGAACTACAGAAATGCCAAGCATTTCATAGGAGACTTGGAGGAAGAGAAAAAAAGAGTAATAAGAGAATAATTTTGATGATAAGTCTAAAAGTTTTCTTAAGAGGATGGAGGAGGTTTAAAAGTTTTCTTAAGAGGATGGAGGAGGTTCCTTTGTTGTAGCTTTGGAAACCCATGCAAGCTAGAGTGCATGGTTGATTGACTTTGGAGCTTCCTTCCATATGAATTCCCATCAGAACTAGTGTCCATTATATGAGAGATATGGTGGTCAAATGGTATACCTTGGTGATTAAACTCCTCACAACATAGTTGGTCAAGGTAGACTCTTAATCAAATTATGTGATGGTAGAGTAAAGGGTACTGGTGTATTTTTGCACATTCTAGGTCTACCATGAAAACTACTACCAACAAGTAAATTTAATGCTGTTGGTGTGTAGGCTATTTTCTTTGAAAAAGGTGTAATATGGTTTGAGGAGTTATGGTTCTCTCTAGTTGTGTTCATGTGGGAACTTTGTTGAACATTTATGCATGTACTATCTAGTGTAAAGGTTATTCATTTTTTGTAGTGGAGGGATCTATATGATCTACACCTTCATAATCAAAACCTATATATACTTTTAATGTTCATACATTTTTTGTATATAAGCAAGATCTTTCTTTAGAAATCAAATTACATGCATAAAGACAAAGATATGGAACCAAATATTGGTACATATAGGTGACAAGGTCCTATGATTCTTCAAAAACAAAAAATATTTTCAATGGATTGAATGATTGTGCTCTTGAATTTTACTTTTGAAATCATTTGATACATGGAAAAGAGACTTGTGCATTCAATTTTATTCTAGTTTTCACAAATATTTTGGGTGGGTGGACTTAATTCATTCTAATGTATTTGGTTCAATTAAAGATCCTTCAATTTTTAAGGCTTTGTATTAGGTTTCATATGTGAATGATTACTATAGAAGAACATGGATACACTTTCTTAGAACTAAATTTGATTTTTTTATCATTTTAAGGAGTTTAAGGGTCTCTTGGAAAAGAATACTAATAGGAATATTAGAGTGGTGAGGACTAATATTAGAAGTAAGTTTTGTTTTACGGAGTTTGATAGGATTTCTGAGGAGAATGGAATTAAAATACATAATATAACTCCGTATTATATCCCTCAACAAAATGTAGTTGTAGAATTGATGAATAGAGCACTAATGGAGACAGAAAGGAGTGTTCTTAGTGGAGATAAATTATAGACAAATTTATAGGTAGAATCAATCACTTCTAAATGCTACTTGATTAATATGACTCCCACATAAGCTCTGGCATATAAGAACCCTATGGAGGTCTAAACAAGAAAAAATCCCTTATTTGAGCATCTCCATGTTTTTGGTTGCGAGTCATGTCATCATGTGCATAAGGAGAAATGATCAAAGTCAAGTAAAAAGGATATGATAAGCTATTTTTATTGGATATGGAATTGGTCTGAAAGGGTACAATATTTGTGATCATGTGGTTGAATTTTTTTTTGTATAGAAGCATTTTTATTTTCAAAGAAGTTAATCCTTCTCTGACAATGGTGTAGCTACAAGAGGATGAGAAGAAGTCAATGGTTCAACTACCACTCAATATAAAAAATGATGAGCTATAAAATAAATAATTTTATGATGGACCTGCTGAGGAGGAGAGTTTAGTGTTTGTAAGTGGAGGAAAAAACTCCACATCAAAATTTAAGGAGCTCCACTCAATAAAGAATGCAATTAGATATGTATCATTATTGTTTGTCTAATTTAAGATGTAGATTTGATTTATTTACTAACGCTAATGGTCCTTGAACTTTGAAAGAGGTAATGGTATTGAAAGATAAGGAGTCTTGGATATGGGCCATCGATGAGAAAATGGTTATACTTAGAAAGAGTGATACACGGGATTTGGTACACTTGCCTTGATGGATAGAAACCCATTCAATGTAAATGGGTGTTTAAAAAGGAAATTGGATTATATGGAAATATTGAAAATCGTGATGGAAAGTTTGTTGTGAAAGGATATTCCCAGGTTGAGGGGATAGACTTTGATGATATATTTTCCCCATTTGTTAAGTTAACATCTAGTCTCCTATTATGTGTACTAGAAAATTTCAGTTCAATGATAGAGTAGATGGATTTGAAAACAACATTCCTACATGGTGACTTGCAGTAGGATACCTATATGACACAACCAAAACATACATTGAAAAGATAAAGATTCATTTGTTTGCAAATTAAAAAATAAATAAATCATTATGTGGTCTCAAATAGTCTCCGAGAATGTGGTACCAAAATTTTGATTTTTTTGTATTGAGACAAAGTTTTATGAGATATCAATCCAATCATTATGACTATTACAAACATGATCGTGGTAATTTCATTGTTATCACCATTTGTATGTAGAAGATAATTTATTCTCTAGTAATAGTAAGGATGCCATTTGTTATTTCATGTCTCAAAATTCAACACAATTTGATATGAAAGACTTTGGGGCTACAAAATATATCTTAGGAATGGAAATTAGGAGATATAGTAAAAATGTTTGGTTGATCTAGAGTAAGTATGTAAACTCTATGCTACAATGTTTCACATGGCATATTGTAAACCATTGAGTGTTTTGGGTTTCTAGATTTTGTAGGAAATAATATTTCAATTGAGTAAAGTCCCAGGACACCTATAGATATGGAGGATATGGTTTATGTTCCTATTTCTTGTGAAATTAGCAGTTTGATGTATGTTATGGTCCATACTAGACCAAACATTGCCCAATCATTTAAGGTATTGATTTGATTCATGACTAATAATGGACGTGAACGTTGGGATGCGATGAGGAGGGTCTTTAGGTATTTGTGAGGTACTTCTGAGTATTTTGTTTCCTACAACAGAGATGTTTTAGGGGACCCACACTTAGTGGATATATAGGATTATGTGGATTTTTATTGGGAAATGAATGTAGATAGGAGATATATGAGTATGTACATGTTTTGATCATTTGGTGCAGTAGTAAGTTGGATGAGTAGGAAACAAGATGTAGTTTATTTTCCCATGTAATACCGCAGTTTTGAGTCCCCAAATGAATAACATTTTTTTGTTTATTTGATGAAAGGCTAAAGTGCTTGTAAATTTGAAAGATTAGAGAGCCTAGCAATGCAATAATTTGAATATTAATCATACAAATCCATTGTTGGCTTCGAGACAGACAAGCACAAAGTTATAGGGAGATATTATTCACGAGAGAGAGGGATAAAGGGGCTAAGTATTTTCATTATATTTTATTCACATATATTGTATTTATTGTGGAAAAGTGGTTACAGGAGCTTCTTGGGGAAGCAACGTGATGAATTATTGGATTTGGAATTAATGTTTACCTTGATTCTAGGTTCCTTCAATATATTTTTGAAATTTATTCTCTACATATGCTCTCACACATGGCATGGTGTGATATGGAAAAGGACATAGGGAGTATGAGTCTGATAATTCCTTGTATCATCACAACATAGTGTTGAGTCTAATCAATGGGGATTTATTCAAGGGAACCGGTATTATGTGAATAATGTATCAATTCAACATCTCATGGACCTTTGGGGGCCTTTCTAGAATATATTCAGGATCTAGATTTAAAATCATAGATTGTATAACTTGTAATCGATTTTTCATAAGAAAAATATATCCCATGGAAATGATGGTCAATTTAACTTTGTTAAAAATCAAAAGGCGCAAGAGAAAAGGGTGGAACTTAATATAGTTAATTATATTGTTCGAAACATTAATCTGTATCCCAAATAAAATGGCCAATAAGAGGGAAATTATCCTTTGAATATATATGAACACAATTTAGTTAATTCAATGACAAATAAATATCATTTGAAAGTCCATCCCTTACAAATGGTGAACATAAAAATATAAAGGCATAATATTAATTAGCTTATTATGAAATGTTGAATCTACAAAGTTGATTTAGTCATAAACCTCAAATAAAATAAAACTCTAGAATCATAGCACAACATAAATTAAAAATTGAACTATAATGAAATCACAGTACAAATGTTCAAATTCATGTATCTATATTTTGAATTTCTAAATATGTACATTTTTTACAAAATGGCATGTCATTCCCCAGATACATTATGGAACTTCATGCCAAAACATGAAATATTGGTAGCTCATGCCCTAGGCCCAAAATGGCTCAATGTGGCCAAAATACATAATGGGTCGGTCATTGACCTCATGCACCATCACCACTACTAGGTGCATCCCCAAATACACTCTTCCTAGTATTGGTGTTGGAGGAAGTTTGAGTCTTCTTATGTATGGGATTTGTACATCATTTTGGAGAATAAATAAGGAAACAAGCTTATTATATGTTTTTTTCCACAATTCTATCAATTAACACACTTAAAAATCATGCTTTAGAATTCAATATAAAAAAACTCTCTATAGATGAGACTACAAGTTAGGAATTTCCCTCTTCCATGACCCTAGCCTCATTGTGATGGATCCCTATAGAAATTACAAGAGTAATTAATGAACTTTAATCAAAATGACTAAACCAATTCCATTCATGCTAGATAAAAAATTCATTAACTAATTATCTCACCCTAAATATCTTAGGCAATGATCTCGATATTTGCTAGAAGGTGGAGCAGATAAATGGATAACATGATATGAGGTTACAATCGAGGATGTTGTAGATATGGTTGTAAAAATTAGTATAGGGTGTACAAGTGTAGAAACAATGAACGTAACAAGGGGGA
>JZKD02S0298131.1:101304-124513 GCA_000966675.3 Picea glauca | reverse complement strand
ATTACCAAAACGTGAGGAATAACGAAATTCTTGATTTTTTGTTTTGTAGGTGTCTTCGGCAATCATGATTGAATGGAAAGAGAGGGAACATGAGATGGATGATTTGGCCGCTCTAAGGAGTCCTCGTACACGGGGTGCTTTACGAGCTTGCGGCTTTCTCAAGTTCTTCAAATTACAAAAAATGAAGAGAGAGGTGTTACTGCTTGAGCATATGATTGGTCTTTAGGATGTTGCAGAATAGGAATTCCGTATCGGCACACAACTTCTCACCATTGAGTTGGAAGATGTGTACTTTTTGACCAGCCTCTCAAAAATAAGGGTCCGTATATCTTTCACTGGGCAGAGGGCATTACCTGAGCAGGTGGACATGTATCTGGCACACCACTGTATTCCAGGAGCAAGGTTGGTAGGGGGCAGGATCCCTATCAAGGATATACGAGATCTGCCTCTTCGGTCTATATTATTTGCTATTACGAGCATGACAGGCAACACTAGCACTCACCTGGCATCGAGATCACAGTTGGCCTATGGTGTTCAGTGTTTGGAACCAACACTATTCAACTGGAGTGCAATGTTCCTTCGAAATGTGAAGGAACAGATCTCACGGTGCAGGACTAGTCAGAAGTAGTTTGGCTATGGCTCATTTTTGGTCTTGTTTTTTCTAGAGCGCATTCCTCAGATGCAGCCTCAGATAGAGTTGGTAGTACACCCAGTGGATGAACCTCGGATGGAGAGGTGGACTAGTCTGTCTCCAAGACTAGTTTCAGAATTAGAGTTCCACTTCACTAGTGATTTCTTTACCTGGCTGAGACGATAGTACCTCTGGATAGAGGACTTCCCTTATGCCGATGTAGACTTCCGTGGGAGTATGGACTTGATTTTTCCCATGGGGGAAGACTAGGATGAGTGAGGTAAGACATTAAGCCATACCTTGTCTAGTTTTTGTTTTTTAAGTTTTTGATGTATATGTTTTTTTTTGGGTATGTAAAAGAGTTTTAAGAGATGTTTTGTTTCCAACATGCAGACAAGGGAGCAATGCGCCCAGTTGATATACCAGTACCAGGGCATCATGGAGGTGCCCCAGTTGCAGCAAATCTAGTGGTACCGGTGATGGGTCTCCGGGAGGTCGAAAGAAACCTCCAAGGCCTTACGATGGGCATCCCTCCTCTGCGGAGGGGGGAAGTGCCTTTACATCTGCAGCAGAACACTGTAGGGGTACGAGAGAATATCAATTCTCTGTTGAGGTGCATAGTGCGTGCAGTAGTATGTTACTCACAGCACAACGCAGTGCGGGGATATTAGAGTCTCCCTGTGATCATGTTTTTTGTATGTCTTGTCAGGCGACGTTGTATGGGTGAACAGACCCAATATTTTTCTCTTTTACACACTTTTTGATGTAAAACAAACATTTCATTCACGCCATATATATATATACAGTTTTGAGTTTTTATGATGCCGATGATTTGTACATGATGATGTCTGTGATGTGTTTTAATTTACATGTAATGTACAGTTTTTTCTTTCCTTGAATCTTATCTATGGGCTAGATACCGATCCATGATATAATTAGCTAATGAATATAAAACACTATTAAGTTCTCTCGGAATGTGTCTATATTCAATGTAATCAACCATTCGTTCAAGATGACAAACTTGCAAGTGTATACGTAGCAGGATAGGACTACGGATAGCGTAGATGTGGTTTAGTTGATAAGCCACGAGTTGGGAGTCTAAGTAAATAATGATACGAGAGATACATAGGGAGGAGGCTTGGGTCAACAGTCCAATGACAGCATGGTATTCTGCCATATTGTTGGTTGCTGGTCCTAAACATATGCCTCCTGAACTCACCACCTCGTCAAACTGATAAATAACCCAAGTTGTCGAAGCAATGTTCTGGGTATGTCGGCTGGCGCCATCCGCAAACCCAAAAAAGATAGGAAAGGAAGACGTCATCTGCACATGAAAACACAGGCACAGTCATGACTGTCAACGGTAAAGACTCGAGCAAGCAAGAGAAAAAGACACACCAAACTAAAATACAATAATGTACAAAGTACATATGCTAGGTTATCTAGGCATAGTACTTTTTAAGGTAAAGCCCATTTCGGGGCTCTCCCAGGAAAATTGCATCATGATCTACTAGTTCATAAGCACCTCTGTGTAAAACACGCTTCACGATGTAAGGACCATGCCACATAGGTTCTAACTTTCCTGTTCCCAATTTATCGTGTGCTTGGTCGTAAACGAGGACTAAGTCTCCTCCTGCAAAGGCTCGAGGTTGGACATATTTGTCATATTGACTCTTAATTCATTTTTGATGTGCTTCATTAACGAGAGAAGCATCGCGACGTGTTTCATCCAGCTTGGATAGATACAAGAATCGTTCTTCTTCCGCAGAAGTATGGGGCAGGAGTTCTACTTTCAATTTGAGTGATGGAATTTCACACTCGATTGGTAGGACGACTTCAATGCCATAGACCAACTGTAAAGGAGTGACTCCAGTTGAGGTTTTCACTAAAGTGCGATAGGCCCAGAGAGCGGAAAACAGTTGTAAATGCCACGATGTTTTGTTTTCCCCTATTATGCATTGGATCATGCTTTTCAGGACTTTGTTGATAGCCTCAACTTGCCCGTTCACTTGAGGGTAGTAGGGGGATGAGTTTTCATGGAGAAAACCCAATTTGACATGTAAATCACTCATCATCTGGTTTTTGAAGTGTGCACCATGGTTGGTGATGATGGCACGTGGTACACCAAAACGAGTAATGATATGGTTGAAGAGAAATAGAGCTGTAGTATGGCCATCATTTAGGAAGGTAGGCATACCCTCATCCCATTTGGTGAAGTAGTCGATGACGACGATGATGTAACCGTGCCCCCCAGCTGAGGTAGGCTCACACTGCATGAAATGGATACCCCATTTGGAAAAGGGGCCGATGGAAGTAATGGGGTGCAGTGTAGTAGGGTGGCTGCGTGCCTTCTTGTTGAAGATTTGGCAGGGTGGGCATTTTTTGATGGCCTCGATGCAATCTTTGAAAATCGAGGGCCAAAAGTAGCCAGGACATAAGATTTTTTGAGCTGTGGCCATCCCGAAAAGGTGACTGCCACAGGCGCCAAGGTGACAATCATTCAAAACGCGTTCAGCCTCTTCATGAATCAAACATCGCTGAAGGATGGTTTCAATACCGCAGCGATACAAAGTGTCGTCGAGGATGAAATAACGACGAGAGTGGTGACGGATGAGAGATGTTGGGCTGAAAATGTTGGGTTTGAAGGTAGAGGAGAATGTCTCTGTACCAAGGGTCAAAGGTGTTGATCAGGAAGAGAGATTCATCTAGGAGAGAATCTCTAGGTTCAATGTTTTCATTGGCACAAGGGAGAGCACAGATGAGCTCAACAAACACCAGGGATTTTTTGGCTTTAGCCTTTGTAAACTCGAGATCGAATTCTTGAAGAATAATGATCCATTTCGAATATTTTCCCCCAAGTACTTGACACGCCAAGACGTGGTACATGGGGTTGGAGTCTGCGATTATCGTGGTGGTACGTAATAAGATGTAGTGGCGGAATCTTTGGACAACAATGATGACTGCCATAGCCAGTTTCTCAACATGCGAATATCTGAGTTCGGGTCCGGATAAACTCTAGCTCAGATAGTAAATCACATGTTCTTCTTCGTTAGAGTCTTCTTGAACTAACACCATCGCAATGGTAGAAGTAGAAGCAGCCAAGTAAAGGATATAATCCTTTGTATTTTCAAGAGGATGTAACAAAGGAGCGTGGGTCAAAGCGTGCTTGAGAGCATCGAATGACCATTGGGTAGTGTCATCCCAGATGAAAGGGACGTTCTTTTGCAGTAGCCGCATAAATCCTTTAGTGATATCGGCATAATTGCAGATGAAATGACGAAGAAAGTTTGCTTTGCCTTGCAAACTTTGGAGTTGGGTTAAGTTGGTAGGTGGGGGTAAGGCTAGGATGGTCTTGATCTTTAAGGGATCCAACCTGATGCCGTCTTTGGAGACAATGAAACCGAGGAGTCAGCCAGATTCGACAGCGAAAATGCATTTATGTGGGTTGAGACAAATACGATAGAAGCGACATCGAAGAAACATTGCCCGCAAGTGACCGATGTGATCGGGTCGATGGGATGAATGGGCGGGAAAGTCATCGAGGTAAGGTTCCGCGATATGCTTGATGTCATGGAAAGCGTACGACATGGCTCGCTGGAATGTAGCACCAACATTTTTAATGCCAAACGGTAGCTTTCGGTAGGAAAAATTTCCCCAAGGGCAGATGAAGGCTGTCTTATGTTCATTAGCAGGTAAGATTTCAATCTGGTTATATCCAAAAAAGCCATCCATGAAATAGAAGATTACGCTTCCTGCGCAATTATCGATGATTTGATCGATGAAAGGCGTAGGGTAGTTGTCCTTGGGAAAAGCTTTGTTGAGATCTTGATAATCGACGCAAACATAGATGGTCCCTTGTTTTTTGGCAACCAGAACAAGGTTGGAGACCCATTTTGTCAAAGGGATGGGATAGATGAAGCCAGATTTTAGAATTTTTTCAACTTCTGCCTTTATAGCTACCATTTTCTTGGGGTGAACCGGGTGGAGTTTCTGTCGAACCGGTTTTGCGTCAAGGTAAGTCTTGATTTCATGTATGACGATTGAAGGTTCAATCCCTGGCATTTCCTCGTAGCTCCATGTGAAGACATCACGAAATTCCTTGAACAAAGCGGTGTAAGAAACCACTTCGTCGGGCGTGCAATTAGCGCCAAGATTAATGTTTTCTACGACACCTTCTTTGACTGAAATGTCAATTGTGATTGTAGTAGAGATGTTACCCATGTTCCCCTCAGAGAAAGTATCTTGTGTGAGGATAGGGGATTGTGGAGCATCGGTAACATCAGGGGGTAAGACAGATCATATGTCTTGCACTTATTCCAAAGGTGGAAGAAAAGAGGATCGATGGTGGTTATCATCCCAGGGTAGATCGTCAATGCTGAGCATTTCCATAATAGATTCATCTGAAGGAAAAATGTGGGAAATGTAATCAACGACAGATGATAGGTAATCCAACCATGAGGGCACCGAGTAAGCATTGGGTGCCAATGAATGTGAATTGTTGGGAGAGTAAGAGGTAGATTGGATAGCTACGTATGCGGCCTCGGCTGGGCTGAGTGGCATGGTGTCACTGAGCACATCGAATTCCAAAGGACTAGGTACAATCAAAGGATCAGATGATTCCAAGGATTGATAAGGCATAGTCGAGATCATGTTGACGACAACAATATGGTGTGCAGTAAGTGGAAATGGTGTAGGGAAAGTACCCATAAGGCTAGAATCTTCCAATAAGCCAACACCAACACTTTCATACGTAACTGGGTGGTCTCCCAAAAAAGGAATGTTGTTGGTGGCAGGGATGCAAGCGTCGAGTGTACAGAAGTCAAGTTGATCGAAGGTGAAAATTTTTCCTTGATGGGGGAATTGTACACATCAAAACACGAATGAGGTGACAACATTCATAGCATAGAACCAACTTCTTCCAAGTAAGAGGTTGTAATCGAGGGGAGCATCGACCACCTCGACATCAACGGTAATAGTTTTACTGCCCAATTGAATGGCTACGGATTGTAGTAATCTATGAGGATGGAAACCTCGTCCATCGAAAGAGCGTAACATCATAGGGGATTTCTTAAGGGAAGGTGATTTTAAGCCTTTCCAACAGGCTAGAGACATGACAGAGGTAGAGGATCCCTCATCCAGGTTAGTTCAGTGGATTTGTTGATTGTGAACAACAAAATCGATTTGGAAAGCTAGCTGGTGGGAGAGTCGCGGTTGATGAATCAGGATAGAAAGCACCAATAGCAGCTAAGAGTGTCCTACGTTGGTTAGGACAGTGTTGTAGAATTTCCAATGCGGACATGGCACACGAGGCTTGGGCAAAATATTCTACAATATTGTAATTTTGGGCAGCCTGTGAATTAGGATTGAAAGTGGATTTCCGGATGGTGCTCTTAGGAGGGCGTAAGATGGAGTCAAAAGAAGGTTTCTCATTCTAAAGTGGCCAAGATGGAGGGCTAATAGATGGAGGATTAACAGTAGATGGTAAAGGATCTGGCGAAGAACCATTAGTAGTCTTCGACTTGTCAGGTTTAACTGGTGTGTCGTATGTCGCAGAACGAGTGGTTAGATTAACCCCGTTAAACATGTAAATGTGGGCGCTTGTTGAGGCCTCATCAGGGGGTTGGTTGGAACTCCCCCTCGATATGGGGGTTTATGCAACCAAAGATTGTTGTTGCGGA
The DNA here is from genome assembly GCA_000966675.3 of Picea glauca. Classification (NCBI taxonomy): domain Eukaryota; kingdom Viridiplantae; phylum Streptophyta; class Pinopsida; order Pinales; family Pinaceae; genus Picea; species Picea glauca. Next base: position 118,204 of record JZKD02S0298131.1, on the reverse strand, counting down.
AAAGGCTGAGTAAGCACAGCGGGTTGCGAATTTTCCTTGAAAAGTTTAGCCACTTCATCGCGGTGTGGGAAATCTCGAGTGTAGTGATCATTACCACAAATGAGACATGGGAATTTCGGTTTTCGCTGTGGTTTATTTCCAGCAACAGGAGTTTCCGATTGGGTTTTGGGTTGTTCATTGTTATTGTTCTTCTTTGTTTTGTTTCTCTCTTTCTTCTTTCCCCCAAGTTGTTGTGAAGGGGTTGATTGGACCACATTCACATCAGAGACCTGAGTTTCAGGGGGGGTAGAAGAGGGTGCAGTCGAACTGGGAGCAGTCATCGAAGTGGGCCGATGAGTCATTCCAGTGGACTGAGTGGTAGATTGTGTTTTGACGGAGCCAATAACTCCATCCGCATGCGAAGAAGTCGATGGTTTAGATGGATCGTTAGTGGCACAGGTAGCATTCGGTATCAACTCATACAGAGTACCAGATTGTGAATAGACTAATTCTAAGTACTGAGCTCGGGCGATGGATTCTTCCTCGGTGACCACACCACCCATGGAAACATCACGAGCGATCTAGGGTAATAATGATTTCGTGAACCATTCTGCTAATAATTGGTCAGGGATGACCGCTTTGATTAGCCTTCGTTGTCGTCTCCATTCATGGATATAATCGGAGATGTGTATGGAAGTTGTCTGACGAAGGGAGGTTAATAGTTTAGTACCTGTCTCGTATCGAATGGGCAGTTGGAAATGTGTGAGGAAGGACCTGGCGAGGGGGTTGAAATCGTGGAAAGATGCGCGTGGTAATTCAATATACCATTTTGCTGCGGAACCCGTAAGTGTTCGTTGGAAAAGACGCAAATGAATAGAGTCATCCATGAGGGAGTTGGATGAACACCACAAATGGAAAGTCATCACATGGTTGTTTGGGTCTTCTCCGGATTTTCCATCGAATTTTGGGATATAAGAAGGAAGTTTTGCTGGAATAGCTGGCCAAACCGGAGAATGATAGATGGGATCATTCGTTAACCGAGACAAGTCTGGAAGATCCAGGGTAGCCAGAAAAGGTAGTTGTCGGTTAACGTGTGGGTAATGTTGGTGTAGCAGAGGTACACTAGTCGGGCCCATTACCGGGTTATGTGGATAATTATAACTAGTGGGCCCTCTCATATGAGGTTGGTTTTGACCAAGGTACGCAGGATTTGAGGTGTTTTGAGAAGCATGTGTGAGCGGAGGATAACCAGATGGGATTTGAGGGTTATAGGGTGGGCTTGGCATTTTTCCATAAGGGAGTTGTTGCGGATTCTGAAAATTTTGTCCCATGGAGGCATGCGGATTTCCTTGAAAACAGACGCTCCACGGATTGGGTGCGATGGACACATTTTGTCCTTGTGGTTGATGGTAAACTCCAACTTGAGGTTGCCCCCCAGCATGAGGGTGCCCCCTGAATGGAATTTGTCCTTCGGTGGGAGGATGCCCCCCGGCATTAGGGTCCCTCTGAATGGAATTTGTCCTCCAGAGGGAGGATGCTCCCCAGTTTGAGGTAGAGTTCCTGGGATCTAAAAGCTAGATGCCAATGAATGACCAGTGTTTCCGATCATGTTAGAACCACCAAGGCCAGTCCCTCCGGGTTGTTGGATAGGTATGGAACTTCTCGGTACAATTTGAGTAGTGGTATGGGCAGTGGTGGTAGCGGACGCGTTCAGTGCCCTAAATCCAAAAGGGAGTGTAGGTCTTGGTGTACAGGTGTGCCAATCGGGGCTTGATTAACTACCGCATTACCGACAGGGATAGTCGGAATGTGTGGGGACATTGTCGAATGGGCCGTCTGGAAGGGAATAGTAGGCCTTGGGCCAACAGATGGTATGTTCGGACCAACGGTTGGTGTGGCTGTAAAGGTGGTAGTACCGGTGAAGTGATTTGGGGGTATAGTGTAGGAAAAAGATGCATCAGCACCTTCTCCTGTTCCATAAAGATATCGCACCATGCGTGGTGGACTCCGAACAACGTCCGTAGTCCAAAAAGGGTAATTGGCTAAAGGGTTTTGAGGAGACCCAGCCGGAATATCCGGATTGACAACAAATTCTCTGGCAGAATTTAAGTGGAGGATCTGTCGTTCGTATCCCTCCGGAATGCGGTATGCTTCTGGAGATTCTGAGACAATTCAAAAATTCTCCAAAGGGATGGGAATTTCTTCTTGGGGAGTTGTAGTGTTTTGAACCTCGCTGTGTTGAGGATATTCCTCTGTAGAATGAGGGGGTAAAGGGGTGTTTCCTTCCATATTTTCTGGAGGAAGTCCCTGTAGCCTCCGCGAACAATGTGGAGGGTCGATGTTGGCGGAAAAGAGTCGACGAAAGAAATCTATGGCCAACTAACGAAAAGAAACAACACACGCTAAAAAATCTAAGAATCACAACCAAACAAACAATACCTTCTTTTGATGACCGTGCTAGTTGGTGATGAAATCCAACATCGTGTGATCAATTCCAGAAGGGGTGGGGGTAGGTTGGAACAGTTACAATGGAGACCTGCTTAACAGACTTACGCCTTGGTGCAAGCTTCCATGCAGTAATTGTGGATTTAACCTCCGAGGAGCTCGAGTGAGTTTGACCAATGTTTGTTATAGGTACAGTGAGACTTCATGTCACCATCACCTTTTGTAAGACCCTAAAGATTATGGCTACTAAGGTTACCAATTCGCAGTCATTCCCTGGGCGGGAACAATCGACAGTCCAATCGAAACGTACAGGCAGGGTATCAAGCCCGAAATCAACTAGAAGGCTTCCACGCAGTAATTGTAGATTTACCTCAAAGTGACCCCCATAATATGATCTAACCACCACAATCAGTTAAACCATGGAGGGTTAGTCCCCGTATCTTACCCGAATGCGAGATCGTGCATAACCCCTGTGTGAGAGGGGGATCCCAAGCAGACTTATATGATGATTGGATTTGACTCTCCCTAACTCAGGATGCTACTTTTTTTTGAAAACTTTGGAGAGTTATCTTCACAGCCTAATCCAAATTACTACACGTATTCTACTATTGGTGGAGGATCCTAGTAAAGAAAAAAAAATCTGGACAATTTTTAATTAGCGTTGATTTTTATGGCTGTTCTTTACGCAAAGGGGTGCATGGAAGTGAAACGAATGGAATTATGACTCAGACCCAAAGGATGCATCGAACATGATAAGCAGTTATTTCTTTTCTATGAACGTCTATCTAAGGTAGAGAGAGAGTTCTTTTCACTAACAAGCACAAATATGAAGTGTCCCCAAATGATTCTTTTCCTCAATCAAATCCTGATGTAATGCAAAAACTTTTAAAAGCCTTCTAATATGCACAATCAATCATGGAGATTCTTTTTCATTGTTCATATATGAGTTAAAGATCAATTCAACACAATGCTTGTCTTGCTAATTGTCTTTGTGTGAATGAAAATCAAACTAGCACAAGCTAAAGTCATACAAACAATGCGCCCTCTCATTGCAATCAAAACGAAAAGCGAAAGAAAAGAAACAATCAAAGAGAAAACAAAATTCACACCCAAAAAGCAAAAGTTGAAGAACAATGACCTTGACTCAAATCAAGCTAAAGAGGTTTGTAGGCCTTTGATGACCTTCACCAAGGTCTTTTCTCAGCTGATGAGGAGAGAAGAACAATGCATAGGTTTCAAATTTCACTCAACAGGAAAAACTCGATGAAAAACATGAAGAAGGATACAATATCCAAACAGTAAAGTGCTTATTCTTCAATCAAAAGACAGATGTCAAGGTTGAAAAGGAAGAAACACCGACTCACAAGGTTACTCAGCAGAGGAAACACATAGGCAAAATCCAAGAAAATGCAATTCTGGAAGATTTTTGAGCCAAAGAGGGCTGGCGCTATGTTGCCAAGAGCAAGGAGCGTTATAGCACTCTGTGCAAAGACATTAGGAGAGCTGGCACTCTGGTAACACTAGGACAGGGGCGCCAGGGTCTAAAACTCCAAAAATTGTCGAAAAAATAAAAAAATTGAAATCTAATTCCGACAATTATGCTGAGTGTGATGGGGTAGGGAGCCAATCAGCTCATGAAACCAATCAAAAGAGGAGTGAACCAGGTATGAAACAATCAAGGGTAGAAATAGGTCAATGAGGAGAAATCGAAACAAGAGGTTTTGATCCGAGGCTATCTCCCCAGTGGAGTCGCCAGTTTCTGTTGTAGGAAAATCTCCCTGCGGACAGGTAGATTACCTCTGAGAGCTTGACCTTAACCCTAGACAGAAAAATGATTAACGTGGACACTGACTTCCTTTTAAATCTATCTAAACTAATACATGAGAAGGGAGGATAAGAGAAGTACCTCTTTATCGACGTTTGTCCCTGCACGCTCCGAGTTGCGCTCCAATCCTTTGCTCCTCGCTGATTTCTGTAGACAAACAAGATATGACCACTTACTACTCTATTGATATTAGCTTGAAAACAGATCTATCAATTGATGATAAGTTCATGTAACATCAGACACAAACTAGAAAGAAACATGCCAAGCGTGTCATATTAATGAGAATAACGACAACAGTGCTTACAATCATAGATGTGAATGCGACAGCTTCGTCAAGTCCCCTTCGTCTAAGCCTTGCTCGAAAGATCCACAACCTGGTTGATAGAAGCTTCACTGATCACTTCTCCTTTGGCTGACTGTGTATTTCCTATGAGATCATAGGTTTCATGCTAGAAATTCTTCCTCCTTTCCACCATCATAGAGCTTGCTTATATAGTTTGGGAGGAGCTTAACCTCTTGAGTTATGTTTAGAACAAGTTGGGAACCTCCTCCTTAGATCAGGGATCTCTTGATGAAACCAAGAATTCGAGTATAACTACCTCCTAATCTTGAAAGATCCTTTCCTTATTCTCCTCACTGGGCTAACAACTGACCCAGATTAGGGAGCGCTGCTTCAAAAGGGGCATCAGAGCGCTAGAACGCTCCCTAAGAAGCTTAAGGGGAGCGCCAGTGCTTCAAAAGTGGGAAACGCTCCTTCATAGGGGTGAGGAAGCGTTATAACGCTCCCTGAGGCCTTATAGGGGAGTGCTAGTGCTCCTAAGGCTGTTTCAGGGGAGCGTTCACCCTCAAAACTCTTGATTGAAAGCCCTTTTTAGCTGTTAAGAGTTGTTTGACTCCAGTGAACCAATTCTCCTTCTTCAAAACAAGTACATAAGATGTTTTAAGTGCCTCCTTAGTGTCATCATTATGGAAACATGATTCAACAACATTTTTGACACTTGTAACCAACTTGCGACACTTGCGAAAGGTGTAAGGAAGTTGCGACACTTACGACAATTGAGAGGAATATGCGACACTTATCCAGTTGAGTAATTTTGATGTGTAACACCTATGACCGCCCTCCTCCAAGAATTTGAGGACTCATCAAGGGGAAGCACCTCGAGTCCGAATCTGAGGATATTCACTCCTCCCATTCTAAGGATCCTCATTCTTCCCACTCTCATCGGGGTCCTCCATATTCCTAGAATAAGGTGCCCAAAGTTGAGATGCATAAATTTGATGGATCTGACCCGGCAAGATGGGTTTCACAAATGGAAAACTACTTCTCCCTCCACGATATTAGGGATGATGAGACCAAATTCTGTATGGGGGTTCTATACTTGGATCAAGAAATACGGTAATGATGGAAATGGCATAAGAAATTCTATCCAGGTTTACCCACTTGGACCATGTTCACCAAAGAAATTTGCACCATCTCCCAGTTCTGTATCCATCTTCAACCCTCAATTAGAGGCTCTTAAATGATTTGCACTCATCTACTATTGCGGGCCACTCTGGATTCCAAAAGACCTATGCTCATGCTCGTTATTCTTTTTTCTAGGAATTCATGAAGTAGGACATTCTTCCCTTTCTCACTCAATGTGAGGTGTGCCAAGAAAATATAGGTGAAACCATCAAGTCTCCAAGATGTCTACAACCTCTACCCATTCCATCTTCTATGTGGATGGACATCTCCATGTAATTTATAGTGGTCCTCCCCAAAGCTGGGAACAAGTTAGTCATCATGGTCATGGTTGATCGTCTCTCATAGTATGCTCATTTTTATGCATTACCCCACCCTTTCACACTGGAACTAGTAGCACAAATTTTCCTTGATTGTATTTTCAAGTTTCATGGCATGCCCACCTCTATTGTCTTTGATCATGACTCGAATTTCACCATCACATTTTGGTAAGATATGTTTAAATTGTAGGGCACCCAACTGAATAGGAGCACCGCCTATCACCCTCAGTTCGATGGCCAAACGAAAGTGGTCAAAAAATGTTTGGAAACCTATTTGCGATCACAAACAACATTAGTGGGTGCAATGGCTTCCCTTGGAAGAATGTTGGTACAATACTTCATATCATACAACCACTAAAATGACCCCATATGAAGTTATGTATGTCCAACAACCACCTACAGTCAAGACATATCTTCCAGGAACATCAAAGGTCCAATCTATTGATAAAATGTTGTGGGGTAAAAAAACAACCCTTGCGGCTCTAAAGGATAACCTCCACATGGATCAAAATCACATGAAGCAACAGGCGGACGAACATTGTTCAGAACAGGTTTTTTAGGAAGGTGATAAGGAGTTTCTTGGATTCCAACATTACAAATAAACATCTCTCAAATCCCGGGGACATCAAAAGTTGGCACCCAACTTTAATGGCCCCTATCATATCATCATGTGTATTGGTTCAGTGGCCTACAAATTGTCCCTTCCAGCTACTTCCAAAATCCATCTGGTGTTCCATGTTTCCTGTTTAAAGAAAGTGGTTGGACAAAATTGTAGGGTCCAAACCATCCTTCCTGAATTAGATGAAGAAGGCTCCCTTTGGCTCTAACCAAAATTCATCCTCAATGCACGTGAACATCGGTTGCGTGGAATAAATATCAAGGAAGTTTTGATCAAGTGGAAGGACACATCACTAGAGGATGTGACCTGAGATCCATCGGCCCTACTCCAACAAATTCCGCATCTTTAGCCTTGATGATAAGATCGCTTTTGAAGGGGGAGGGTATTTTAGGATCCAATCCTAATCCATCTTCGTGGTTCATTAGTTAGTATGATATAGTTTCTATGTAATAAAGGCCAACATTAGTTAATAAGGTCCATTAAATAAAGAAGAATATGTCAATGTAAGAAGACATAATAGAATCTTTTGCTTCTAGAAATATATTCGTCCAGAAGTTTCCTTAGAAGACAGAATTAGTATAAATAAGAGTAGGAGGTATTGGATATCTTGTCTTGAGAATTATTGTAATAGAGCACTGCTCTGCTGAAGGTTCCCCCCTCGAAGAGGCAAGTGAACATTGTTTCCTATCAATAATGGTATTATTTTGGTGTTGTGGTTTCATCTATTGTGTTGTTCCACTATTATTCTTTGTAATATTTATGTTTTAGCTATTATAATAGATCTGGCACCTTACATCAACCATAGCCAATCATAGTAAAGAAAATTCAAATAACGTATACAAAAGTTAATCATGGTCATGATCATTGTCATGGATAACAACTGTCGACCATGGTCAACCATAGTCGGCCATGGTCAAGGTCAACCATATTCGACCATAGTGAAGGTCAACCATAGTCAACCACAATCATGGTCATGCTCAACCATGGTTAACTGTAGTCAACCATACCAAACCAGAGCTAACAAAGGTCTACCAAAGTTAACCATTGTCATGGTTAACCATAATTAACCAAGCTCATGGTCATCCAAGGTCAACCACATTCAACCATGATGATGGTCATAGATAACCATGCCGTGATCATTCATGGTCAACCATAGTCATCAACAAGGTCATTTGTGGTTAGGTCATGGTCATGGTCAAAAATAGTTGACCATAATCAACCTTGATTTTTGTCAACAATAGTCAGCCACTCTAATTATCAAACATAGTCAAATCATGGTAAACCATGGAGTCACGGTTTACCATAGTCAACCATTCTCATGGTCCATCATAGTATATCATTGTCAACCATCGTCATTATGATTATGATTACTTTCGTTTAAATTATGATTATGTGTTCTTTCTTTTGTTTATTAGCTTGCTTATTAACAAGTTTGAATATTTTGAATAATGGGTTCAATACTTCATCAAATAATATCTTGGTTGGTTTCTCATTTTCATAAAATCATTTGCTGATATTAATTGATTAATTATTATTATTTTTTTCATTTTACATCTCAATTCAAAATAAAAATAATAATAATAAAAAGAATTACCTATCATTTGTTTGATTTTGTAAAAAAGAAAAATTAATATTTTTGTCTTCTCCATTAACTTGAAGATTCTAGAATTTTAAGATCATATTTGAAAGGAAATTATAAACAATGTTTGTTTAGAACTTATAGTTAGTTTCCTTTTTTATTTTATTGTTCTAGATTTTGTCTTATTAATAATTTTTAGGTTATTAATTTAGGTTTCTTTTTGTTTCACAGGTTTCTATTATCAGTTATTTGGTATGGATCTGATCATGGCTTGATTTTATTATCTAAATACGTTCAAGATGATTGATCCAAAAATAATATTGGATTGTTGCAAATAAATTTATGAGCAACAACAGATAAAATTTGGAAATGCATCAAGAATAGAGGCACGATTTTGAGGCACTGATTGTAGCCTAATCGTGAGGAATTTGAAGAAATAGTTGAAAACCCATCTCCCAGATGGACCCATTTAGCTTGCTTAGAGAAATTTTCTCAAACAAATGCACGATTTGAGAGATATTTGTGTCTCTTTACGAGGAAAATTTCAGGGGGAAAAAATTATTAGTGATGCCTAGACTGTTCATTCATTGTATAAATATATGAGAAAGTTCAGAGCTAGGGAGATCCATGAAATTAAGAGGAGGATTTTTATCCTTTCTCTTTTGTATATTATTTCTTTTGTAAACTTTTCTTCTTTTCAAATGGAGTAACGAATGGTTGGAATCTTTGGAAGAATGGACGAGTATTTTCAAAGAAGAATATGAAATTCCAGGTTGTTTAATGGCTTTTGTCGTGTGAGTAAAATGGTTTTATTTTCATTATAATATCTTCATATTCTTTGAATAATTGATTATGCATTGATTTAAATTAGCTTTAGTTTTTCTTATCAATACAAGGTAAATTGCTATCATTTATATATTAATTTTTTCAATCTTTAAGAATCTATTATCCCAAAAGTTCTTCCTGGTCCATATGATGAACATATTTTGTTGAAACTATATGAGAAAAAAATTACTCTTTGGCTTTTGTGCTTTTGTAGATTGTGCAATGTTAATATTGTTTCTCATATAATTTTTTAATATGAAACTTTATTTGTATTGAATTAGCTTTAGACTATTCTGCATATAATTTTTTATATCATGTTTTTCTTTCCATTTTGTATGTGTGATCAATCGATCATTTGATTATTGTTGAATTTATTTCTAATGTTAAATGATGGATAATATCAATACTCAGAATTGAGTTTTCTTTCGTTCTTAAATATTGATCATCTTAAGATAACATGATTTTTAATTAGTTCTCTTCTTGATGTTATTAATTTATTCCAAATATCAAACACTTCTTTGAATTTATTCTAGAAGTACTAGTATTGTTCTGTGATAGGTTTCCCTTAAAAGCATGACAAACAGTAGCTCAAACATTACAGAGAGATAAATTCAATTTTCTTGATCAACAACAGGTTAGTGTGTGTGTTGTTTTATTAATTATTTATTAATGAAACAATTATTGCAATAATTATCTTTTGACTGTTACTGTGTCATTGTTTCAATTGTATTTGCTTAGTATTTATTAGTTTTAAATATTTAAACATTCAAAAAACAAAAAGATTTATGTTCTTTCTTTATCTTAGTTAGAAACAATATTACGAACATTCATTTTGCAAGATTTCTTGCAAACTGTATATAGATTGCTTATAATCATTTGTATATTCATGTTTCTATTTAAACACTTAGTAAGTAATATATCATTTGTTAGATCATAGATTTTAAATTAGTTTCATTTCTTTTATTATTTTTAGGACTTTAGTTGGCCAATGGAGCCATTAAACCTGTCAGGTCATTTCATTCCAAACGGCTTGGGTTATTTAGACAACCCCGATCCAGATTTGACCTTCCAGTTGACAGTGTCACTTACGCTTGTCAACACTCCCCTAGGAATGTCGACCATCAACTAGAAACAACCACATTAAAGTAAAAAGTGGTTACGAATAGAAACCATTAATTTTAAAGGGCGTCGATCTCTGTATTTCAACTACATTTTACTTAAATGTGGTTGTTTCTAATATATTGATTCTCACCCCAACTTGTTGAGAGCATCAAAACATGGAACCAAGAAAGACATATTCCACTTGGTGGCCTTACTTCATTTTATTTACACATTATACATAAAAATATTTCTTTTTCTTTTAATGGACAAGGTCGTGCAAGAGAAAAATTAGTGTTACCATGATATTCTAACAATATTTCGGCAATAGTGTTTGTGATGTTTCGTACGATTATGGAACATTTTTTTTTTTTTTTTTTGTATAACGTAGATGGTGGGTTTATGGCCTATCCATTTCACCAATATAGATATTTCATGGAATAAAATTAGATGATGTTTTTTCAAGTAAAAATAGGTTAAGATCATGCCTCTCCAAGTGTTATTGTTCACTAGTTTAATGCTTAGTTAGAAAATTTGAGAAATAAAATATGGGCTAGATAAATGTCAATAAATGGAAAGAAAGTTTGATATATTTCATATTTGGTTCAAGGGATGCATACATTCTCTTGGATAGCCAAGTTTAACTTCGAAATTTTCCCATCAGAAAAAAGCATTGCTCAAAGCAGAGGGGAATAACCCAATAAAAAACAAAAAATATCTAACAATGCTAAAAATGCCCAATAGTCCACCAGACTCAAGTAAACCAATTTTTAAACATTCTACAAAAGTGCAACAAGTGTGATATGGCATCCATTGATCTTCAATATAGGAGTATAATTGATGGAGGAGAATAGAGGGATGTTGGCATTCATTGAATACTAATGGAAATTGGTCTCTATTTGGAAAAATTCAAACTATAGTGTGAGTTCATTATTAAACCATTGATTCGACTATAATAACCAATTTAATTACAGAGAAGTGCTTTCACTAACTAGCACACGTAGTTTTTTACAAACAAAATAGATAACATATTTTGCATGGAAACCTAAATGAAAACAAAACTAAGTTGATTGGAGATTTTATTTATCATAAAATTTATTACAAAAGGGTGCACTATACACAACTTTAGTGTATTTTTATTCAATAGTAGGAAATTTGTATATGGCCACAATTCAACCAAAATCTTCACACATCATGGGACAAACTCAATTTCTTCTTCTACTTAGATCATCAAGCAAACTACTTCCTTGAGCTCTCATCTCTATTACAACACATGTTCATTTCCTCCTTTCTACTCAGTTCAATTCTCTTCTTCATCACAGACTTCTTTTTTAATGGGATAAGTTGGAAGGCCAAAAATCACAATGGTTCATTTCAACTTCCAAGGGAATTTTAAACATTTTTTCAACTTTTCCAAAAAAAATTAAATACTTATTACAAAGTTTACAAAGTTAATTTTGTGTTTGCTAAGGATCCAATTCAAGTCAAATCCTCTTTCCCCTTGACCTTGACTCTATAATAGTTCTCCTTGGCTATTCAATTTTTTGGATGAAGTTGTGGGTGAAGCCTCCATCATTTGGCCTCTCAATGTCCAATTAATATACATTACTAACAATAGTTCCTACATGGTTTGCTTGGCCCTCTAGGGTACCAACAATTGCTAGTCTTATGGCACTTTTTCTTGTAATATAAATAAACCAAATATATTATTACATACCTTTTCAATTTGTTATGATACTTTCCATATTCTTTTCTTGGTCACCAAATATTTGGATTGGATTTGGATAACATAATCATCTCTTTTCTACCCTCTTTCAAGCCTCTACAAGAAACAATTTAGTGGCTTGTTGCACAGTCCTTTTCTATCTAGTTTTTATTCCATGGGAATGGTTTTTTTTCCAGTGCCATTTTCATTGACGAAGGTGATTTGTATGTGTGCAAGATTATTTCCCACTAAATCATAGGCCTTAATACTTGGTCCTTTATTGAGGTACATTGGGAAGATGAATCACTTGGCTTTCCTTTCTTATCCCTTGGACATCATAGCTCATTTTTTTCATGAGCTTACAAAAGATGCCTCTACTTTTTATTTTCAAAGTCACCAAATTCATATTGAGGAAAGGTCTTTGAAAGTGAGTTTACCATATTTGACTCCATTATTGTGTTTTCTTCCATAATAGCAACGAAATGGGTTTGCTTGATCTCTTGGACAATTTCTTGTAGCTTCTTCAAAACCCATTTATTTCACTTCCAAATCTGGATATTACAGAGGAGTCAGTTCATTGAACCTCTCCTCTTTTAAATTATCCATATGAGTACATTTCTACTCTAATTGAATTTCTATTCTAATTGTAAGCGTTGGTCTAATTGTTTCCTCATGGTGGTAAAAGAGTCCCAGTTTTTGACAAGTTTGTTTTCTAGTTGATCCACTTTCTACCTCCAATATTGACCTTTCTTTTAGATATATCTCTTGAAGTCTCTCAACTCTTATAGCTTCTCCCTCTTCAAGGATTTTCCCATAGAAACACCTTCAAGGTCTCTTATGAACTTTCTCTAATACCTTACTATTGTAAATGATACAAGCATGGTCTATCCATTTTAACAACATGTATACTCTGCATAATAAAATTAAATGACATTTTTGCAATTAAAAATAGAACATCATGCCTCTTCAACTGTTGTTTCTTAACTCGTTACAATGATTTTTTAAAAAATCTAGTGAACAAAATTTGAGCTAGCTAAATGTCAACCAATAGAGAGAAAATCTACATTATTTCAGATTTGGTTCATGGGATGCATACATGCTCTTGGAAGAACAAGTATAAACTAGAATTCACTAAGCCCAAAATTAAAATTGTGCATACGAGAGGGGATTGACCAAAGAAAAAAAAAACACCCAACACTTTCACATATGAGAGGGGAATGCAAATCAACGCATGGGAGATTACGTTATGCAACGCTCTGGTGGTCAATATGAACAAAATATTTTAGAAGAGATGGGAGAAGCATATCCCATGGGAAGCGCCCTAATGGCTTGGGTTAACGAAAATAATTATTATGATTAATCCTCTAATTCCTGTGCTCTAGGTCAAGCCCGCGAGCACTATTCTCAGGTGGAGTAAGCTAACTCGAAGCAAACAGATTTGTTTTTTAGGTAAAAAATTAGGTCTGAATTCAACCAGATTTTCAAGGGTAGCTTGAGTTTAGCATGGATCAAAGTTCCAACGATTTTACTTGATTTTAAACCAATCCATATGTTCATAAAATTGATCAGAATTCTGAATTGATGGGAAATTTAAAACTGCATCATCAAAAACCTACCAAAAAAATACCTCTGAAGGAAATATTTCTCGCAAGTTAGCCCAATCCTTCTTAGGTGGTGTGAGAGATTCCAAAAGACTTGGTTGCACTAAAGATCAATCTAACGGTGGGACATTATTTATTGTTAGAATTGCAAATGTGGAAAATACATTTCACATATGATAATTATCAATCACACAGATAAGAAACACAGGGATTTCACGTGCTTCACCCAAATGTTGGGCTACCTTCACCAAGCACAGGCATTGATTGTCTTATTATTCATATCATGGAGATTAGAAAAGACTTGCATGTTCTCTCATTCCTCTCACTCTGTCATGTCTGCCTCTATGAGATTACATGAATTTATATACATTTACAAAAGAAACTGATTATTAAATGCACTCCTATCCATATTCTAACTTAGTCTATTTTAGTTGCAACCAATGTAGAATAATAGGATCCAAATCCATCCTTGGAGGAATTCGTTGTCACCAAATCCCAACAATATCCACCTTGAAATAATTAACGTCATACCTTGCTCCTTCCTTTTGTTCATCACCTTTTCTGCAAGCCAAGAGAAGCCAAGCACCACTGCATCATCTCTAATAAAACTGGTTTCATGATATTGCTAGTGTGACTTGAACGAGTTTGGATTTCTTGAGGGGTCACTCCACGTCCAACATGCCTTCCACAACTGTGTTGTGAGACATATTTAGTGATACATCTACTTCTATCCAAGACACCTGTAAAATATACATTACAATTATCAGACACCATCTCAGTGTAACCATTATAGGTGACATTTGTGCTTCTCAAATGATGAAGCACCCATTTCACTGCAACACCTCAATCTGTCACGTATCTGACAACATCATTAGCATGTAAAACATATGGTCTTAATGTAATGTATCTCAAATTCACCATATTTTTTTTTTCTACGAAATAATTCAATTTCGTTTAATCTTAGAATTTAAGAGAAGGTAAGATTCATTTCTGTCCATAATTACATTATTATGTCCGTCAAGTTTACTTCGAACAAAAAAGATTATATGGATAAATTCTTCCATAATTCTATCACTTCCCTTAATTCTCATACTACTCTAACATGCTTATATGTATTTAGGCAGTATCTAAGCTTAGGTCGAAGGAACCTTTGAGAGATCAGAGAGATAAAGCTTAGCTGCGAGCACAACTGTTGTTAGATCAATTGGAGAAGGGATCTAGGTGCATAGAGTTTAAACTCTGGGAGGATGCACAGGAGAACAACTGACATGAATGGTGGAGACACTTCCGTGAGAACTGTCGAAACTGCAAGAGTCGTTGGATCCAGAAAAGATGCGTGAGGTTTAAACCTAGTGCATGCAGGGAAGTGAAGACTCTCCAAAATTCCGAAAAGGAGAAAGCCAGGATTTGATCGCAACCATTCATCCCGAAAAGATCAAAATTGTTGATCATGGCTAAAGGTCGCAACCTTCCATCGGAGGAACACGTGGTTTCCGATCGACGTTTCAGCACCCGGGAAACCAAAGGTCAAGACTCCTTGTTTTCGCAAGTCGCAAAATTCCAGTGTACGAAACCCTAAATTAGTTTAATGTGAATAGGTTTCGTCATTTCGGCACCCGAAAAACAAAAAGGCAAGAGCCCTTGTTTTCTCAAGTCGCAAAAACCCAGTACACAAAACCCTGATGTGCTCTGTGGAGTTACCCCCAGGTCATTGGGAGTGATCGTATGGATGGGGGCTAAAGGAGGAGCCGAAACCTATTAAGGCCTTTTTGGCATTTCGGGACCCAGGTGTTAGAAGGGCCTAGTATCATTACCGTCAAAGTCGTGAAATCCTAAATTGCGAAACCCCAAAACTCCGAAGAACTATATGTATAGGATTCCTCCAATTTAAATTATTCAAAGCTAGATCTACTAGAACTTCAATTACAGAAGTACACATATGCCTATAAATAGATCGATACATTTCAATCTCATCTATTCATAGACAATCCTACTTAGAATTTTGATTTCAGAGTTAAATATGCTCTTGTAGGTGGATCTGTTCTTTGAAGTTCATATGTAGATAGTTTTGTCTAGCGTTTTGTTTCAGGAGGAACCATTCCCAGAATTTAGTCTTTGAAAATATACTTCTTACAACGAATAGATGTCATCCATGGAAATTATTTCAACTAAGCACAATCAGACGCATAAAATCAGATACACGAATCATTCAAGCAAAGACTGAGCATGTTTTAAAAGAAGATAAAATAAAAAGTTGATATTTCGGTATTCGGGATTTGCTTATTTCATATTTGCGGAGTTCCTTTGCTTTACTAACCCCAAAATCCCGAACCCTGAAATCTCGAAAAGATGGGCCCACAGCCCTTTCACATTTCGAGATTCGACACTTCTTGTTTCATTTTTTTTTATGCATCAGGTGTTCGAAAACCCTGAAATCTCAAACCCTGAAATGTTGGGCCCACCGTCCTTTCACATTTCACGATTCGATACTTCTTATTAATTTTTTTTTTTTGTGCATCGTTATTAAACCAGGAAATCCTAAATATGAATAGCCAAATTGGTACATCCTTGGGCAAAGGAAAATTCTATAATAAGAAAGGGTGCATCTGATTCCTTTACTATTAAAGTAGTTCATAGAATAGATCTGTCATTGCAAATTATTGTATGATTTTTCCAGTTTCTGTATTCTCTTGTTTGAGATACCTTTATACAGATTAGGTTAATGAACTATAAGGGGAAACTGGCATAATAGTTGGTCTTCCTACCTCAACTACAGATCTATCTCTACACAGTCTGTTTAATGGAAAGGAAAAGTGGCATAGTTTACAACACTTAGAATGTTGTTCCTGACATTATTCATACAGTTCGATTAATGAAATTATAGCATAACCTTCACTCCCAATATGGAAATCTCAACATTGATTTCACTCAGACAACAAATAAAGAAAGAAAAATAACAGTAAATCTAATTTAGAGGAGATTTCTTCCAGAATTTAACCATGCATAAATCCTTTCAACTATCGTAACAAATAAAATGCCAATTCTATCATTCGTTCAGATTTAATAAATACATGACATCAGATATCAAAACATTCGAACAGAAAATGGAAATCATTTCAGTTCCGATTTAACAAATACATTGCATCCGATATAAAATCATTTAAACAGAATAGGAGTAGAGCAACATATCTGAACTATATCATGAGAGGACAAAGGGAATAGACACGTTCCTCCCAACCGTAGAATAGGGCATCCAAATCACTTTCCCAATTCACCCCCTAGCCTGACCATGAGTCCAGGAGGGCTAACTCAGAACTCCTCCTCAACAATGTCCTTCAATTCCAACAATTATCATCTTACCTCACACTTACTCAGCAGTGCTCATAACAACAAGGAAAATCAGTTTCAGCAGACTCCTCTTGCCTCACACTCAATCCGTAGT